>PVJS01024926.1:0-28273 GCA_004027185.1 Glis glis
AGGGACCCTGTGACTCACGGTCCTGCGCACCCAATCCACGGCCCGTTTACAGTTCAAAAATCTCCGAATCACTGACGAGCTGGATTTCCAAGCTAAAACTTTTACACAGCTTTTCGTCCAGCACTTTCCTGCCATTTTGTCATCATAGCACACATGGGAAGTGACAAAAGCTGAGATTCAAAGCAATTTCTCTTCTGCTAGAAATGGGAGTTCATTCTCGAGTGTTGGAACGTGACAGCGGGGAAAGACTGGAGCTCATACTCCCTCCTACTATATCTGGGCCTACAACCGCTTTATGTAAAGCGCTTCCATTTAGGGGTTGTGATAAAATACAGGACGCCCATCAATGTTTGGGACATACTTACACTAAGAAATTCCTTGTAGCTGCGCGTGGTGGCACATGCCTGTAATCCCAGTACTTGGGAGGCTGAGACAGGAGGGTCACAGGTTTGAGGACAGCCTCAGCAATTCAGTGAGACCCTGTCTCGAAACAAAAAACAAAAAGGGCTGGGGGTGTAGCTCAGAGGTAGAATGCCTTTAGATTCAATCACCAGTACCACACAAAAAGAGAAAGAAAGAAAAGGAAAGGAAGATGAAAGAGAGGAAGGAAGGAAGGAAGAAATTCCTCTTTGTTTTTGTGAAATTTTGGTTTACCTGGGCATCCTGTGTTTTCATTTGCTAAATCTGGTAACTTTGCCTTTTTCAGGTCATCCCAATCTCTGCTATCAATCTCTCCCTTTCTGCAACTTTTTAAAAATATGCAGCCTGGCATGGTGGCGCACACTTGTAATCCCAGTACTTGGGAGACTGAGACAGGAGGATGTGGGTTCAGGAAAGCCTCAGCAACTTAGCGAGGCCCTCTGCAATTTAGTGAGACCCTGTTTCAAAATAAAGAATAAAAAAATAGGGCTGGGGATGTACCTCAGAGGTAAAATGCCCCTGGGTTCAATCCCCAGTACCACACACACACACACACACACACACACACACACACACACACACAAATTCAAATGTCCCCCTTCTTTTTTTTTTCGGTACCGGGGATTGAACCCAGGGGCGTTCTACCTCCGCGCTACACCCCCGGCCCTATTTTTTATACTTTATTTTGAAACCGGGTCTCACGAAGTTGCAGAGGCCTCACTAAGTAGAGAGAGAGAGAGAGAGAGACAGAGAGAGCTGAGGCTGGCCGCGAACCCGGATGCTCCAGTCTCTGCCTCCCAAAGTACTGGGATTACAAGCATGTACCACCACGCCCGGCTCAAATGTCCCCCCTCTTTAAATGTTAAAACTCCAATCCCCACCAACTACTTCCCTGCTTCTCCATTCTCTTTCAAAGCCAAACTGCTCAAAGCATTGTTCATACGCATTTTCTTGATTTCCACCACTGGCCTGCAATCAACCATCAGCCACTCCAATGTGACTTCTGTCCTTACCTACCCACCTATCATTTGCCCTAAGGACACCTCCACCTATAGGTTGAGAACTGGAGAGCCCATGTCCCTAACCAGTCTTGCATGACTCTCTGATGCTATGCCACATCTATATTGCCTATGCTTTTTTTCCTTTTTTTTTTTTTTTTGCGGTACCGGTGATTGAACGCAGGGGCATTCTACCTCCGAGCTACACCCCCCGCCCAATTTTTTTTTTTATACTTTATTTTGAAACCGGGTCTCACGAAGTTGTGGAGGGCCTCACTAAGTAGCTGAGGCTGGCCGCGAACCCAGATCCTCTGGTCTCTGCCTCCCAAGTACTGGGATTACAAACGTGCGCCATCATGCCCGGCTTGCCTACGCTTTTTAAAATGAAGGTATACTTTGCGCAGAGTAAAATTTAGCATTTTTAGTGTATAGCTCTGCAACTTTTGACCAACATCCACAGATAGGTGTAACTATCACCAAAACCAAGGTACAGAATGGTCTCAGCATCCACAAAACTTCCCCCAATGGCCTTTGGAACTCAGCCCTACCCTGCTCCCAGCCCCTCAGCCACTGGTCAGTTTTCTGTCCTGATAGTTTCACCTTATAATGTCATCTGAATAGAACAGTATCGTATATGGACTGTTGAGACTCGCTGCTGTCACTCAGCACACGCACAACTCATCCATACTGTCACGTGTTTCCGTAATTTCCTCTTTTTATTGCTGCATAGTAATTCATTCTACGTATGCACCATTATTCATTTATCTATTTCTTAGTTGAGGGACATTTGGATTTTTTTCCAGTTCAGGGAGATTATCAATAATGCCTCTTGGTGGCTGTGCAGTGCTTGTTTAATTTTATCAGAAACTGTCAGCCGGCCGGGCGTGGTGGTGCATGCTTGTAATCCCAGTACTTTGGGAGGCAGAGACCGGAGGATCCGGGTTTGCGGCCAGCCTCAGCTCGCTCTCTCTCTCTCTCTCTCTCTCTCCTTAGTGAGGCCCGCCGCAACTTCGTGAGACCCGGTTTCAAAATAAAGTATAAAAAAAAATAGGGCCGGGGGCGTAGCGCGGAGGTAGAACGCCCCTGCATTCAATCCCTGGTACCGCAAAAAAAAAAAAAGAAAAAAAAAAGAAAAAGAAACTGCCAAACTGTTTTTCAGAGTGCCCTGGCCATATTTTTGGCCCCAAAGTATAAGCTTCTAAAGAGCAGGAACCAAATGGCATGCTGGTGACACTAATGGTGATCGAAGCTGACAAAACCCAATGCCTTTAACCTTTACGCCCACTGCATTGTTCAATTTGCATCCTCCGCAGTTGGTATTGTCCTCCACAGAGTAAATTCTCAATAAATACCAGTAGAACCAAATACATTCTTGCTTATCTACTCCAAGGAAGTAGATACCCTTTGAGTCACACTGTCTTTCCAATGTTTCACCAAATAGTGGTCTTTAAACTACAGTGGTAGATTGCAGCATGCTGTGGTCAGGGATAATAACAAAGTTTTATTATACTATGGAAAGAGGTAGAGAAGTTGAGAGTAATCCTTTGGGAATGGGAGCGGGGGTACAACGTTTAATGTGAAATTAGTATAATTTGTAATGAATTCAGGCTCATCGCTTGTGACAGATTGCATTCTTCTAAAGATGGTTGCCATGATATCTTCCATTTGCCATGCCCTTCTAGAACCTTCCCTGCTCTTTTTAGAGGTGAAGTTCCCTTGCCTTAGGCCCTTATCACTAATGGAAGGTGGTAGAAGTAAAATGACTGACTCCCAGTGCTAGATCGGGACTGGTGATATAACATCTGCCTTGCTTGCCAAAAGAGTCCCTTTTGACAAAAAGCAATGGCCTGAGGCAGCCGGAAGCCCAGACCACCAGGAGAAGCCCATGGAAGTAGCTGCCCCATCAGCAGCCCCAGCTGAAGTCCTAACCACCAGCGTCTATGGCCAGACATCCCCGTGGAAAGGCTCCCAGATGATTCCAGCCCCCAGCAGTCCAGCGGCAAAGCTCAAGACACCCTCATGGGCCCTGTCTGAACTGATCCCCTGATATTCAAATGGTTGTTTTAAGTCACTAAGTTTTGGGGCAACTTGTTCACAGGAATAGTGACTGGCACATCATTGTTATGGGTTGAACTGTGTCTCTCAAAGAGACATGTTATGTTGGCACCCAAACTCCAAATAGCTCAGAATGAGACTTGATTTGGAGAGAGGTCTTCAAAGGGGTACTCAAGAAAAAATAAGTCATTAGGGGCCCCTAATGCAACAGGCCGGGGTCCTTATAAAAAGGGGAAATGAGCCAGGTGTAGTGGCACACACCTGTAATCCCTGTACTTGGGAGGTTGGGACAGGAGGATTGCAGGTTCCAGACCAGCCTTAGCAATTTAGCAAGACTCTCAGCAACCTAGTGAGACACTGTTTCAAAACAAAAAACAAAACAACAACAAAAAAGGGCTGGGGGTATAACTCAGAGGTAGAATGCCCCTGGGTTCAGTCCCCAGTACCACAATAGATAAATAAATAGGAAATGCAGACACAGGCACACAGGAAGGACACCATGGCAAGATGGAAGCAAAGATGATGGGGGTCAGCGAGGTGTGGTGGCACATGCCTGTAATCCTAATACTTGGGAGGCTGAGACAGAAGGATCGCAGGTTTGAGGATAGCCTCAGCAAGTAGTGAGACTCTCATCAACCTAGTGAGACCCTGTTTCAAAATAAAAAATAAAATTGGGCTGGGGGTGTAGCTCAGAGGTAGAATGCCCCTGGGTTCAATCCCCAGTACCCCCCCACACACACACACACATACACAAAGATGATGGGTCATGCTTCTACAAGCCTAGGAACACTGATAGCTAACCATCACCTGAAGCTGGGTGAGAAGCATAGAACGAAGTCTCCCTCACAGCCTCAGAAAGAATCAAACCTGCTACCCACACATTGTGCCTGGACTTCCAACCTCCAGAACTGAGAGACAATACATTTCTCTTGGAAGCCACCCAATTTGTGGTCCATCACTTGGGCAGCCCTAGCAGACTCATCGGGTCATCTCAAGGGGTGAAGAGGCCATTGAAATGAAGGAGATTGCCGGGCGTGGTGGCCCATGCTTGTAATCCCAGTACTTTGGGAGGCGGAGACCGGAGGATCCAGGTTCGTGGCCAGCCTCAGCGCGCATGCGCGCGCGATCGATATCTCTCTCTCTCTCTCTCTCTCTCTCTCTCTTCTCTCTCTCTCTCTCTCTCTCTCTCTCTCTCTCTCTCCCTAGTGAGGCCCTCCGCAACTTCGTGAGACCTGGTTTCAAAAATAAAGCATAAAAAAAATAGGGTGTAGCGTGGAGGTAGAACGCCCCTGCGTTCAATCCCCGGTACCGCAAAAAAAAAAAAAAGAAAGAAAGAAAGAAATGAAGGAGATTAGAGCCAAAGTGCTGAGGGCATCCAGAGAGAGAAGATGTTTGAAATCCTGGGGAATCGTTCATAATCAGCAACTGCAGAAAAAGAGAAGTAAGGTGCTCAGACAGGCTCTTGATAGGAAAAGGTGTTGCCCGTGGACAGAGAGGAGGGAGGGTGGGACCAGGCTAGAAGCAGGAGCCAGTCTCAGAGCAGGAGGAAAAGTCTGGTTGGCCATGCCACATCTGCAGAAGTGTCAAGGAGGGTGGGGCTGGCAGAAATGTCTACAGAGCAGAGGGAGCCGTGGGTCAGGGAAGAGAGGTTGAAGAGGAAGAGGATGTGCACGTTTGAAAGTGGGTAGAGAGGGAGGACGGAGTGATCAGTACAGAGGACAGTGGCCACTTAGCTTGGAGCCTGCTACAGTTTAGATTTGGATGTAGTTTGTCCCCCAAAGGTTCATGTATCAGAAGCCTGGAGCTGGGTGTCGTGGCCCACGTCTGTAATCCCAGTACTTAGGAGGCTAAGACAGGAGGATCACAGGTTTGAGGAAAACCTCATCAACACAGTGATATTCTCAGCAACCTAGCAAGACTCTATTTCAAAAATCAAAAATAAGCCAGGTGTGGTGGCACATGCCTATAATTCCACTACTTGGGAGGCTGAGACAGGAGGATTGAAGGTTTGAGGACAGCATCAGCAAAGAAGAGAGATTCTCAGCAACCTAGCAAGACCCTGTTTCAAAAAACAAAAATAAGCTGGGTACGGTGGTGCATGCCTATAATTCCAGTACCAAAAAGAAAGGAAAAGAAAAGAAAAAGGACATAGAAATGATAAGTATGAAATAAATTCATTTTTATGTTTGAAAAACAGGTTTTATTACAAAAGTACTGTATGTTTTCAATTCTCTTCTCATTTCCAGTCTCTGGAAGTATAAGACAAATTAAATCATAAAAACATCTTGGAATACAATAAATGTATAATTTCATGTAATGCCCCACAATGTGCCCCAAAACATTATCCATTTTCTCCTGAGTCTTTTGCCTACTTAGAGCTTCATAATTCTGTTGTCCCAGAGGGTTCCCATATAGTTCAATTGTTCTTATTTTCTTTGTGGTTGTAGATTCCCTCTCTTTTTTATTAACTGATATTAAGAGTAGTGGTAGTGCTTGGCATGGTGGTGCACACCTGTAATCCCAGTACTTGGGAGGCTGAGACGGGAGGACCACAGGTCCAGGCCAGACTGTTTCAAAATACAAAAATAAAGTAAAATAAAATAGGGTCAGGGTGCAGCTCAGAGGAGAGTGCTCCTGGGTTTCATCCCCAGCACCACGAAAATAAATAAATAATTTTTTTTAAAAGCCAGGCTAGGTGATGCACACCTGTAATCCCAGTACTTGGGAGGCTGAAACAAGAGGATTGTAGGTTCAAGGCCAGCCTTAGCAACTTAGCAAGACCCTTAGCAACTTAGTTAGATCTGTTTCAAAATAAAAAAATAAAGCCAGGCATGGTGGCACACGCTTGTAATCCCAGTACTTGGGAGGCTGAGGCCAGGCCGGAGGGTTCCGGGCTAGCCTCAGCACTTAATGAGGCCCTCTGAAATTTAGTGAGACACTGTTTCAAAATAAAGAATAAAAAATAGGACTGTGGGTATAGCTCAGAGGTAGAATCCCCCCCCCATTCGATCCCCAGTACCAAAAAAAAAATAGTCTTCTTGGGCTGAGATGATTTTATGTCTCCCATCTAAAATCAACAAATCAGCTGGGTGTGGTGGTGCACACTTGTAATCCCAGTACTTAGGAGGCTGAGACAGGAGAATCGCAGGTCCACAGCCAGCTTCAGCTACTTGGTGAGGCCTCCGCAACTTAGTGAGACTCTGTTTCAAAATAAAGAATAAAAAATAGGGCTGGGGGTGTAGTTTGGTGGTAGAATGACCCTGGGTTCAATCCCCGGTACCGCCAAAAAAAGTAAATAAAATCAACAAATCACTTATGTGCTACTATGCATACTGCTCTGCTCCTGGCCTTTTCCCATGAAACAAGATGTCTTGAAGGCCACCATGTCCCCTCCTCCTCCTCCTCCTCCTCCTCCTCCTCCTCTTCTCCTTCTTCTCCTTCTTCTTCTCCTTCTTCTTCTCCTTCTTCTCCTTCTTCTCCTTCTTCTCCTCCTTCTTCTTCTCCTTCTTCTCCTCCTTCTCCTCCTTCTCCTCCTTCTCCTCCTTCTTCTCCTTCTTCTCCTTCTTCTTCTCCTTCTTCTCCTTCTTCTCCTTCTTCTCCTTCTTCTCCTTCTTCTCCTTCTTCTCCTTCTTCTCCTCCTTCTCCTCCTTCTCCTCCTTCTTCTCCTTCTTTTTCTTCTTCTTCTTCTTCTTCTTCTTCTTCTTCTTCTTCCTCCTCCTCCTCCTCCTCCTCCTCCTCCTCCTCCTCTCTTAGAATTAGGAATTGAACCCAGGGGCATTCTACCACTGAGCTACACCCCCAATCCTGTTTTATATTGTGTTTTGAACCAGGGTCTCACTAGGTTGCAGAGTCTTGCTGCTTGCTTTGGCTGTCCTCGAACCTGCGATCCTCCTGTCTCAGCCTCCCAAGTACTGGGATTACAGGTGTGTGCCACCACGCCCAGCAACATATTTTCTTTCAATAGGGGCAGTGCTCATTTATGTGGATTTACCATAATAGACTTAACCAATCCCATGCTGATAGGCATCCTGATTATTACCAGTGTCTTTGCTGCTACTGACAATACTGTCAAGAGTATTCCTGAAAACATATCCTTTTTTATCTTTATATTAGCTAGAGGATAAATTCCAAGGTCAAAGCAGTGGACACCTGCCATTTTTCATGGCCATTCTGCATTGGAAGTCATTCCCCATGTTTGAGGAAAACGAGAATCTTGGTGAGAGCCAGAGCCTGCCTCCTTTACAGGAGACAAAAGGGCCAGATGCTACCCCCTCCAGTCCCCACGTGTGGGCATGTGACTGGGCTCAGCCTCAGATGCCGGATCCGGGACAACTGACCCGAAGAAGCGGGACACCGCCGCATCCTGGCCAGCCGGGGCAGCGGCACCATCTTGGCTGGTTCCCAGGGTGTGCTTTCTGGCTGCCAGCCACCTGGCCTCCTGCCCGCTTCCTTAGCGTGGTCCCCCAGCCCTGCTGGGGATTCTGGGAGCGCCTCGATGTCTTTTCAATGCATCCCTTTTCTGTTTAAATTAGTGTGGCTCAGACTGTGATTAAGAAGCCTGACTGATTCTGTGGTAGCCAGCTCCAAGGTGGCCCCCAGGGACTTTCCCAACGGGGATGACCCATGTGACCAGGAGAATATGGAGAAACGGCAGTGTGGTTTCTTTTTTTTTGAGGTACCCGGGAGTGAACCCAGGGGCATTCTACCTCTGAGCTACACGCCCGGCCCTATTTTTTATCCTTTATTTTGAAACCGGGTCTCACGAAGTTGCGGAAACCTCACTAATTAGCTGAGGCTGGCCGCGAACCCGGATCCTCCGGTCTCAGCCTCCCAAGTACTGGGATTACAAGCATGTGCCACCACACCCGGCTGCGGTATGGTTTCTGAAACTAGGTCCTTTTCATTTTTTAATTTTGGAGGCTGGGCATAGTGGCACATGCCTGTAATCCCAGTACTTGGGAGGCTGAGACTGGAGGATGGCAGGTTCTAGGACAGCCTCAGCAAGTAGCGAGACTCTCCGCAACCTAGTGAGACCCTGGTTAGAAACAAAAAATAAAACAGGGCCAGGGGTGTAGCTAGGAGGTAGAATGCCCCTGAGTTCAGTCCTCAGTACCACAAAAAAAATAAATTAATTAATTAAAAAAATGGTACTGGGAATTGAACCCAGGGGCATTCTACCTCCGAGCTACACCCCCAGCCCTTTTAATTTTTGTTTTTGTTTTTGTTTTGTTTTTAAACCAGGGTCTCACTAGGTTGCTGAGAGTCTCGCTATGCCACTGAGGCTGTCTTTGAACCTGTGATCCTCCTGTCTCAACCTCCTAAGTACTGGAATTACAGGCATGCACCACCATGCCTGGCTCCTTTTTTTTGAAACAGGGTCTCACTAAGTTTCTGAGGGTTTCACTAAGTTGTTAAGCCTGGCCTTAAACCTGCAATCCTCCTGTCTCAGCCTCCCAAGTACTGGGATTACAGGTGTGTTCCATCACCCCCTGCTCTGAAGCTAAGTTGTAAAGGATATTGTGGCTTAGTTTTTTTGGTACTGGGGATTGAACCCATGGGTGTTCTACCTCTTAGCTACACCCCCAACCCCTTTTTTATTTTTTGTTTTGAGACAGGGTCTCACTAGGTTGCTGCAATCCTCCTGTCTCAGCCTCCTAAGTACTGGGATTACAGGCCTGTAACATCCCACCCTGGGTGTGGCTTACTCTTTACTCTCTCTTGTAGCATGTGCTCCAGAGGAAGGCAGGTGCCAAGGTGTGAGAACACCTACGCGGCCCCAGGAAGAAGGTGACATGGCAGGCAACTGAGGCCTCCTGCCAACAGCCAGCACCAACGTGCAAACCACAGGAGCGAGCCGCCTTAGAAGCCATTCTCCAGCCTCGTCAAGTCCTGAGAGGACTGCAGCCCCAAGAGAGACCCTGAGCCAGACCCGCCCAGTTAAGTGCTCCTCAATTCACAACCCTCAGAAATTGTGTGAGATGATACACGTTAATTATTTGTTTTAATTTTTTATTTTTTTGGTGGTACCGGGGATCGAATCCAGGGCATTCTACCTCCAAGGTACACCCCCAGCCCTATTATTTTTATTCTTTATGTTGAAACAGGGTCTCACTAAGTTAATGAGGCCTCACCAAGTAGCTGAGGCTGGCTGCGAACCCAACTCCTCTGGTCTCAGCCTCCCAAGTACTGGGATTACAAGTGTGCGCCACCACGCCCGTCGTTAATTATTTATTTTAAGCCATTAAGTCATCTGTTAATGCAAAAATAAGTAACAAATACAGATACAATTTGGGGGGTGTCCTGGGGATTGAACCCTGGGCCTCGCACATTCTGGGCAAGTGCTCTGCCACTGTTATATCCCCAGGCCTTTTAATTTTTATTTTGAGACAAGGTCTTGCTAAGCTGCCTAGGCTGGCCTCAAACTTGCAATTCTCCTGCCTCAGCCTCTGGAGGAGCTGGGATTATAGGTGTGTACCACTGCACACCTGTATTGCAAAAAAAAAAAAAAAGAGGAGGTAATGGTAATGTACACTCCCCCAGTAACACATGGCAAAAATAACTGATTTCAGAAAGCAACGGAGGGAGGGGAGCAAGCAGGGAGACTGGCCCTTAATACATCCCATGCCCAGCACCTCCCTAAATTGTGGAATCCTAAATTGGCCCCCAAGGACCCCACAGTCACCACAGTAACCAGAGGATGTAGGCAGAACCATTATTCTTGTATAGTCAGCCAGTTTGGCAGAGATGGGCCAGAATCTGACCTGGTGGACAGGTAGAGTCAGCGAGCGAGGAGGCCAGGCCACAGGTGTCGGGTCACACGATCAGGCCCAGAGAACTGTGCTTTGGATATGGTTCCAGTGTGTCCCCAGGGCTTCATGTATTTTTATTTTTTTTAATTAATTAAGTAATTTTTTTTTTTTTGCGGAACCGGGGGTTGAACCCAGGGGCATTCTACCTCCGAGCTACACCCCCAGCCCTATTTTTTATACTTTATTTTGAAACAGGGTCTCACGAAGTTGCGGAGGGCCTCACTAAGTAGCTGAGGCTGGCCGCGAACCTGGATCCTCTGGTCTCAGCCTCCCAAGTATGGGATTACAAGCATGCGCTACCACGCCCGGCACAGGGCTTCATGTATTTGAGGCTTGGTCCTCAGTGTAATAGAGTTGAGTTTGTGGGACCTTTAAAAGGTGGGGCCTAGCCAGGTGTGGTGGTACACACCTGTAATCCCAGTACTTGAGAGGCTGAGACAAGAGGATCATAGGTTTGAAGCCAGCCTCAGCAACTCAGAGACTCTTAACAATCTAAGGAGACCTTATTTCAAACAAACAAACAAACAAACAAACAAACAAACAAACAAGAAAGAACTGGGGATGTATTCTGCCCCTGGGTTCAATGCCCAGTACCAAAAAGAAAAAAAAGGTGGAGCCTAGTGGGCTATCCTGAAGTCACTAAGGGTCCTGCTCTTGGAAAGGTTAGCATTTTCCTGGTGGGGCCCATGAGTTAGTTTTCCTGAGGGTTGTTATAAAAAGAGTAAGCCTGAGCTGGGTGTGGTGGTGCATGCTTGTAATCCCAGTACTTGTGAGGCTGAGACAGAAGGAATTCAGGTTCGGGGACAGCCTCAGTAATGTGGCAAGACTCTCAGCAATCTAGTGAGACCCTATTTCAAAAACAAAAAAAGGGCAGAGGTAGAATGCCCCTGGGTTCAATCCATAGCACCACACACACACAAAAAAAGAGTCAGCCTGGCCATGCCCTCCCTCTGGTCATGTGATCTCTCCCTCCCACACTCCCTCCTGCCATGGTGACACCATCTGCTTTGAGACCCTCAGCAGGGTGAGCTGATGCCAGCACCATGCCCTTAGATCTACAGAGCTGTGAGCTATACAAACCTCTTCTCTTTATAAAGTTATCCAGCTTCAGGTATTTTATTATAGTAACACGGGAGCTTAGAAGGGCCCTGACATCAGTGGTCAGGATCCTGCCTTGCCCATCTCTGTCTACTCAACACACCTGGCACATTCCTGTGAAACCAACATGCAAGGACTGTACCACACCAGGCAGAATGCTGGGCCTATAGCAGTGGGCAAGGCAGAGGTCCTGCCCTTCAAAGAGTTCATAGTCCAAACAGGAAGGTAGAGAAATAAAAAAGGGATACTGTGTAATGCTGTAGGGTTACAGTAGAGGAAATCTCAGGGGGAAATTGGAACCTGAGAAAGGGCTCCTCATCTAACTTGGAAGCACCAAGATTGCTTCCCGAAAATACTCTCTGAGCAGAGACAGCAACAATGAGAAGTAGTTTGCCAGTGGAAGGGAGGGAAGGAAGTAGTGTGCCAGGCAGAGGACACAGCCTGTGCAAACGACTGGAGGTGTGGCACTTTCCAGGAACGGTTTTGTGTCCCTTAGACCTGGGCTGTACTCTTCCAAAGGACAGAGAAAGGAGGGGGGCAAGAGATGGGGCGAGGTGAGCAGGGCTGAAAGTAGAAACCAAAAATGGAAGGGGAAGCCTGGCGTGGTGGCGCACGCTTGTAATCCCAGTACTTGGGAGGCTGAGACAGGAGGATCCCAAGTTCACAGCCAGCCTCAGCTACTTAGTGAGGCCCTCCACAACTTAGTGAGACCCAGTTTCAAAATAAAGAATAAAAAATTGGGCTGGAGGTATAGCTCGGAGGTAAAATGCCACTGGGTTCAATCCCTAGTACTACAAAAAAGAAAAAAAATGGAAGGGGAGGTGTTAGGAACAGATTTGCATTTTATAAAGATCTTTCCAGCTGTAAGGTGGGCAATCAGAGAAGTGAAACCAGTTAGGTCACTGAGGAGACCCAGAAAAGGACCCAGGAAGGGCTGCACTTTGGCCTTGGGCCTGGAGACAGAGGTTGGGAACCGGAGGCGAGAGGGGTGGAGGGAACCACTTCTGCAGGATGTTGTGACCAAGAGGGAGCAAAGACATCCTATCCTTGGTCTTTGTGGTTACCTGGCCCTGTATGTGTCCTTCTTTGTCCTAAATCCTTCTGTGCTACATTTTCTATCACTTGCAATCAAGAGTTTCAGCTCTTACAAGTAACTGCAGTGGTGTTTCCATTCACTCTCCTTTCTTTCTTTTTCTTTCTTTCCTTCCTTCCTTCCTTCCTTCCTTCCTTCCTTCCTTCCTTTCTCTTCTCCTTATCTCTTCTTTTTAAATTAATAACTAATTTTAGAGAAGTCTTAGGTTTGCAGGAAAACTGACCCAAAAGTACAGGTTCCACATTCCCCTTGTTATGGTTTGGAAGTAGATTGTCCCCTGAAGAGCTCAATCATGTATTAATGTTCAGAAGTGATATGATTGAATTGCAGGGGTTCTAAGATCATCGGTGAATAATTCCATTGTAATGGATTTATTGGGTGGTAGCCTAGGCAGGTAGAGTGTGACTGGAAGGGGTGGGTCATAGGGGTTTGGCTTTGGGGACTATAAATATGTCCATGGACCCCCTTCTCTAGCTTTCTCTGCTTCCGGCCTCCCTGATGTGAGAGCAGAGCCCTTGCACACGCGTAGTTAGTCTTAGTCTCTCTCTCTCTCTCTCTCTCTTTCTCTCCTTCCCGCTGCCATGCCCTGAGCTCTGACTTCACCTTAGACTGAAACCCCTGAAATCTCCAGAACTGTGAGCAAATAAATCTTCCTTCCTCTAAGTTGTGGTCATCAGGTATTTTGGGTCACAGTAGCGAGAATGCTGACTGAAACACCCCTCTCCCTGCCCCAACCTCGCCCATTATTATCTTTCATTAGTGTGTGATATATTTGTTACAATTGATGTGCCCATGTTAATATATTATTGACTAAAGTCCATGGTTTACATTAGGCTCCACACTTTTTATTGTACATTCTATGGGTTTTGACAAATATATTACCAGTACGGTATCATAAAAAATAACTTTCATGCTGGGCGTGATAACACTTACCTGTAGCCCCAGCTACTCTGGAGGACTGCAAGTTCCAGGCCAGCTGGGGCAACTTTGTGAGACCCTTAATATAAAATTTTAAAAGGGGTGGGGTATAGCTCAGTGGCAGAGCACTTGAGACCCTGGGGGTTCATTCCCTAGAGATACACACACACACACACACACACACACACATACCACACACACATGAATATAGTTGGGTGTGGTGGTGCACATCTGTAATCCCAGTACTTGGGAGGCTAAGACAGGAGGATTGTAGGTTCAAGGCCAGCCCAGTGATTTAGGGAGACCCTTATGAACTTAATAAGATCCTGTTTCAAAATAAAAAATAAAAAGGCTGGGAGTGTAGCCCAGATGTAGAACACAAGCACCGCAAAAAAAAAAAAATACATTTCACCACCCTAAAAATCCCCCATGCTCCCTCTATTCATCCCTCCCTCTCCTCAACCCCAACCACTGCTGATCTTTTTACTGTTTTCAGTTTTACCTTTTCTAGGACATATATAGTTGGAATAAAATAGTATGGAGCCTTTCCAGATTTGGCTTCTTCCTTTTAGCAATATGCACCTGTTTCCTCCATGTCTTCCTATGACTTGCAATTCATTTTTTCTCATTTTTCTTTTCCTTTCTCTCTTTCTTTCTTCCTTTTTTTGTGGAACTGGAGATTGAACCCAGGGGCATTCTACCTCTGAGCTACACCCTCAGCCCTATTTTTTATTCCTTATTTTAAAACAGGGCCTCACTAAGTAGCTGAGACTGGCTGCGAACCTGCGATCCTCCTGTCTCAGCCTCCCAAGTACTGGGATTACAAGCGTGCGGCGCTACCATGCCCGGGTCTCTCCATTCTTTTTCATGGCCCTTCCCTCCAGCCAGGAGATAGGAGGGTGACCTTAGCTAGGAAAACAATGCCAATGTTTCAAGTTTGTGCAGAAACAGAATGGTTCTCCCTAGGGAGCCACAGGTGTTCTCTTGGGACCAGGGCCTTTACACAGGTCCCCCAAATATCCTGGAATCATACATAGGAGCGGCATTGGTTCTTATTAGAGTTTCAAAGACTCTAGGGGCAAACAAGATTAAGCTACAGGTGTGTGTGTGTGTGTGTTTGTGTGTGTGTGTGTGTGTGTGTTACTGGGGATTGAACCCAGAGGTGGTCTACCTCTGAGCTACACCCCAGCCCTATTTTTAATTTTAATTTTGAAATAAGGTCTCTCTAGGTTGTTAAGAGTCTCACTACTTGCTGAGGCTGTCCTCGAACTTGTGATCCTCCTGTCTCAGCCCTCAAGTACTGGGATTACAAGCATGTACCACCACACCCAGCTAAGCTACAGATATTACCTGCAGCTGAAAGCATGCTCACTGTTTGGAAGGGGAGAGAAGCTGACATCCTCAGGACTCCATGCCCAGAGTGAAAACCCACTCCACTTCCCATTTCGAACTGCACTTCGGGAACTCAGTGTCAACAGAAGCCCAGGGCTGGACTTGGACCCCAGAGAAAACACGCTCCTCTCTCCCCTAATTCAAAGAAGGCTAGAGACACGCCAGTGTGATGGCCAAATTCATTTGTACAGTTTATTTAAAAAGAAGCAGCTGTAAGATAGAAAGGCTGATGGTTTCTTCATTGTAAAGACAGCAGTTACAAAAGAGAAGCAATAAATATGACATTAGGAAATACTTTTTAAAAAAAATACAACAAACCCCTGGTATTTGTGAGCATTCCCAGGAACTCACAAGATACAAAAAAAAACCTGTCATGGGGATGAAAAGACCTGCACCTCCACACCTTGCAGCAGATGTTGGAAACTGGCTGGCTGATGAGGGCGGTCAGGACTTTTGGGATCTTGAAAGACCCTGGGTGTGTGGCTTGGGAACGTCAGGGGTCCACTGTAATATGACTTGCATAGAGTCAGAGTTAGTGGGAATCCTTCTGCTCATTAATATTACTTCTAATGACTCGCTCTTACAGTCAGCGCAGTATTAAGGAGTGGAAAGTGTCTAAAAGGAAGAGACGTGGGCAGGGGGTGAAGACGCGGCCTAGGAGGACGGCGATGGAAGCAACTGAGCCTCGCGTCTTTATTCTGCATCATCTGTGTGTCGCTCCCCACGCAGAAGGGCCGCGGTCCACCCGGCCTCCCTTGAATCCACCATCACGGGACAGAGCCAGAGCAAAAGCAACTGCAGAATCTAAGAATGAGAACACGGAGGCTGGACAGGAAGCAGAGGAAAGAGAATTACCCAAGAAAATGGGAACCGCGTCCTCTAGGACCACAAAAGAAAGACCATCTGTACAAATGAACACCGCAGTCGACTTGGTGGCAGGGGGACGGTGGAGGGGCAGGGAAGAGTGCAGGTCGCCAAGAGGCATGTCCTGGCTGCAGACAAGAGCAGAAAAGCCGAGGCTGGAGGAAGGCGGGAGCACGGGCACGGGCCATCCCCAGCCCCTTGCGGGGGCCAGGCCGCTGGGAGGAAGGAGGGCAGCCCCTGGGCACCCCTGAGAGGCCAAGGACAGCAGGGGGCTGGGGTGCTGGGGAGGAGGGGCGGAGGGGCTGGTCATCTCTGCCCAGGCTCTGAGAGGCACCGCTGGGGACGGAGGTCAAGGCTGGCCGGACTAGGCGCTGAAAGCGGCCTTGAGCTGGCGGAAGGCTGCCTGGCGGAGCCTCCGGTCCTCCTCCTCGCGCTTCCGCTCATCTTGCTCGGCTTTTAACTCGGCTTCGAACCTACTGGCAGAGGACAAGGCCTGGGCCTGCAGAGAAACACAAACACCGACAGAGTGAGGCCGGGGAGACGGAGGCGCGAGGCCTGGCCAGCAGCCCACCCTGGGCGAGGGAGGCTGGTCCTGCCGAGGGCGGGAGCTCCAGAAGCCACTTCCCAGGGTCTTCAGATGGCGCTTTCTGTCGGGGCAGAAACCTCACTTTCTTGGTTGCTGGCTGTTGGGGTTCCAATCTGGGTGGCCCCCAGGTTCGAGGGTGAAGGCCTGGTCGCCCTGCAGCGATGTCGGAGGCGGGGCTTTGGGAAGTGGCTGCATCAGGAGGGCTCCGCCTTGTCAGAGGGATCACAGCTGGATTACTGGGAGGGGATGCAATCTGCAGGAGGTGGGACCTGGCTGGAAGGAGTGGGTCCTTGGGGACTATGAGACACACACACACACACACACACACACACACACACACACACACAGCTGGATTACTGGGAGGGGATGCAATCTGCAGGAGGTGGGACCTGGCTGGAAGGAGAGTGGGTCCTTGGGGACTATTGACACACACACACACACACACACACACACACACACACACACACACACACCCTTACCCACTTTTACATTCTTTCAATTTCACAATAATATTGTTACCTTTTAGGGGAAAAGACAGAAGAAAACACATCCCTTGCTGGGATTTTGGGTGGGACTGCATCCATCTGCTTGTGGCAAAGGGAGCCCTTCACAATAGTTTCCCCTGAATGCCTGTTTTTATTCGCTCCTGCTTTTATGTTGCCATTACAATTTTAGTTCTCTCTAAATCAGTCATTGTACATTTTCTTCTAAGTGGTACATGTTTTTGTTTGTGTTGTGGTACCATTTGGGTTTTTTAGACCTAACAATTTGTCTTTGATAACACCATATCAGATAAATCTGTCTAAAAATCCTCTTCTAAACTGATTTTCCCCCCATGTCTCATCCATTTGGTAAAATACCTGAACAACACACTGGGTATGTGCATTATTTTGTTAAGGTTATTCTCAAAAATAGCTGTTTTAATTCATACCCCCGCCACCATGGATTGGAAGTACTCATTGCCCTACAACTTTGCTAAAAATTAACATTAACATTCTTCTTTCTTGCCAATCTGATAGGCAAAAACATTGGCACCTTTTATTTCCTTTTTGGTGAATTTCCTACGTGTATCATTTGCCCATTTTTCTAGTCAGCTGTTTTGTGGTTTTTGTTTTTTTTATTTGGCACTGCAGAGTGCACCCAGAGGCATTCTACTCCTGAGCTACACCCCTAGCCCTTTTCATTTTTTACTTTGAAACAGGATCTTGCTAAGTTTCTTGAGGCTGGCTGAAAACCTGCGAGCCTCCTGTCTTAGCCTCCCAAGTGCTGAGATTATAGGTGTGGGACACCACACCTGGGGAAAGTAAATTTTCTTTTATCATTTTTCAGAAGGGCTGGGGTTATAGCTCTGTGGTAGGGCAGGCGCTTAGCATGTACTAGCCCTATATTAAATCCTCAGCACCCAAAACAAAAAGCATTATTTTCTTTCTTTTTTTGTTAGTGGAGATCAAACCTAGGGGTTTCCTACCTCTGCAATATACCCCTAGACCTTTTTTATTTTTCAGTTTTAGAATAGGGTCTTGCTAAATTGCTGAGGCTATACTCAAACTTGGAATCCTGCTATCTCAGCTTCCCAAGTACTGGGATTACAAGCATGCACCACCATGCCCAGCTTCGTTTTCTTATTTTAGAATAACACATTATTATGAACAGGTATTACATTTATAATAATAACACATTATTATGACTGGGTATTATTATGAACAGGTATTACATTTTTACTAAATGCCTTTGAGACATCTAGTTGAAATGATCACCTTTTTCTTATTTGATATACCTATAATAGAAACACATTTTAAAAATTATTCTTGCAGTCTTAGCATAAATCTCCTTAAATATTATAATTGTATTCCATTTCTTCATATTTTAATATTCTTCCAGCTATATTGCTTGATATGAAACTGTTTCCTGGTATGTCATTATTATCTGATTTTGTATAAAAATCAATGGCTTCAGAGAATGAATCTGATATGATCTTTTTCAATATGTTTGAATTATTTTTATAAAAGCTGAGCTGGATAGCAGAGTGCTTAGCATGCATGATGCCCTGGGTTTGATCCCCAGCACTGGGGAAAAAAAGAGTAAGAAAAAGAAGAGGTGGAAGAAGAAATAATCAAAAGGAAGACTAAATCTCTAAATTCCCCGACACTTAACTGTATTATAAGTAACCTAGAGGTGATTTTTTTTAAAGTATATGGAAGCCAAGCGTGGTGGTGCACACTTGTAATCCAGTACTTGGGAGGCTGAGACAGGAGGATCACAGGTTCGCGGCCAGCCTCAGCAACTTAGTGAGACCCTGTTTCAAAATAAAAGAATAAAATTGGGCTGGGGGTGTAGCTCAGAGGTAGAATGCCCCTGGGTTCCATCCCACTACCACACACACAAAAGAAAGAAGAAAAGGAAGGAAGGAAGGAAGGAAGGAAGGAAGGAAGGAAGGAAGAAAGGAAGGAAGGAAGGAAGGAAGGGAAAGAAGGAGGGAGAGAGGAAGAAAGAAAGAATGAATGAATGAATGAACAAAAGAAAGAAAGAAAAAGAATACGGAGTCAGGCATGGTGGCGCACACCTGTAATCCCAGTTATTGGGAGGCTGAGACAGGAGGATCTTAAATTCCAGGCCAGCCTCAGCAACATAGCAAAACCCTGCTTCAAAACAAAAATTAAGCCGGGCATGGTGGCGCACGCTTGTAATCCCAGTACTTTGGGAGGCGGAGACCGGAGGATCCCAGTTCGCAGCCAGCCTCAGCTCTTGCTCTGTCTCTCTCTCTCTCTGTCTCTCCTTAGTGAGGCCCTCCGCAACCTCGTGAGACCCGGTTTCAAAATAAAGCATAAAAAAAATAGGGCCGGGGGTGTAGCGCGGAGGTAGAACGCCCCTGAGTTCAATCCCCGGTACCAAAAAAAAAAAAAAAAAATTAAAAAAGGCTGAGGGTATAGCTTGGAGGTAGAATGCCCCTAGGTTCAATCCCCAGTAACACACACACATACACACACACACACACACACACACACACACACACACTAAATAAATGAAGAGAAAGGGAGAAAGAGGAAGGGAGGGAGGCAAGGAAGGAAAGAAAGAAAGAAGGAAGGATGGATGGATATGGAAGGATGTGGATAGGTTGTATGCAAATACACAGCCTTTTATATAAGGGACTTGCGCGTCTAAAGATCTGGGAGCATCTAAAATATCTGAGAGAGTTCCTGGAACACACCCCCATGGACACGGAGGGACAAGTGTACTTTAGCTCTCAGGACCTGGGCTTCTGCCTGACATGCTGTTAGCCCTCCCCGCCCACCCCTACGGCCTACCCGTCACAGCAGCGATTCTGCATACATGCTTCCAGGCTAAAAGCATGCTTTTAAAGGAAGTCTCAGGATCTCCAGTTTGGCCTGGATCTTCAATGGGGCTCAGCCCTCCTCCCCTCACCTCCTTCCCCACAGCCGTCACCAGATCCAGCCCACCATTAGAAGAAAACTGAGGAGTACAGTCCATCCACTCGGGCCCCCTTCCCCTCTCCCTGTGGTTAGGATGGGCAGGGGAGTTCACCTAACATCTCTAAGCTCACAGGTGAACCGGAGCTGGCTTGTACCTGCTCAAAAGCCAATGGCTTCTTCTCAGAAATGGTGTGAGCTGGTTATTAAATATAGCCATTATGAAAAATTAAATTATATAAAACTATAATTATACTAAAAGCAAAAGAAACAAATATTAAAAAGTCACCACTTCCTGATTACTTTCCTACATTTTACTATTACCTATGGCCTCTTTTTTCGTGTGTGCCACCATGCCTGGCTTAGACAATCTTGTCTCAGAGTGATGGAAAAAATGTTAAAAATGCAGATGAAACTTAAAGTATGTGGTGTCCTTTGTCTTCACATTATGAACAGCTCTGAAAAGTTGAAAGAATATTCTTCCAGCACTTGAAAACTATTACCAAGAAGTTGCTCAAATCACTGAGGAATGAAGTTCTCATATACATCCTTTTACTTCTTTTTCTTGCCAATTAACTTGAAATATCAACCAACATTCATAATGGAACCATACTCTTATCTCCATCGCAACCACAAGATGACTACAGATGCAGGAGTCCACATTCTCCACATTCTCACAGAGTATCAGCACACTCTGTACACGGGTGTACAGAGTTTAATTACCCCGCTTCCCCACCATTCCTGGCCAGAGGCGGGGAGACCCTTGCGATCTCTTCACTTGGGGTCTTTCCTATCCTCCACTGTAAAAGTCCACAGCTCTTCTCTGGATTCTACCACCTCCCACTCCTTGTTTTATCAATCACCCATTTTTTCTTTGCCTTCGTGTTTTCTTCTCCCCAGAACGTTTCTTCATGACCTGAAAGCATGCTGACATCTTCCCCAGGCTAAGAGATAAACCAGAAAGTTCTTCCCTGAACCCCAGCTACCCTTCCCACCTTTGTCCGGCCCTCTCAACAGGACACTCGGCCATCAGCTCCCAGTCACTTCTCCTCCTACAGCAATCTACTGTCCATGTGAACCGGGTCCCTTGAAAACCTCTACTGGCCCATTTTGTCAGGGCTGGGGATGGAACCCAGGTCCTCGTGCATGCCAGCAAGCACTCTGCCACCGAGCCACGCCCCCAGCACTATTTATTTATTTATTTATTTATTTATTTATTTATTTATGTGTTTATTTAGTAATGGGGATTGAACCCAGGGGTATTCTATCTCCATGCTACACTCCAGTCCTTTTTAATTTTTTATCTTGAAACAGGGTCTTGCTAAGTTGCCGAGGCTGGCCTCAAACCTGTGGTCCTCCTGTGCACCACCACACCTTGCACTCATCTCTTCTTAAAACAGCTCCTGTCCTCCAAAACAGTATCTTCTCCAGGTTTCCTTGGAACTGTGATTCCACCTTCTTCTTCTCTGAAGCCGAAGTACCAGCCTTCTCTGCAGTCTGGTCATCGATAGGATCTACCATTGGTCAACATCCTCGAGCTCTTGGGTTTCAACTTGCTCCTTGTAAAGATGTCTCTTGTGGTCTGTATGGGCGGATGCCCATGAAGTGTCCATTTCCTCTCTACTTTCTTCCTATGAGAAACTCACTTGCATGTGGA
Source organism: Glis glis (assembly GCA_004027185.1). NCBI lineage: Eukaryota > Metazoa > Chordata > Mammalia > Rodentia > Gliridae > Glis > Glis glis. Next base: position 21,319 of record PVJS01024926.1, read on the forward strand.
AAATGACCCCACCTCTAGCCCCAGGAGGGAACAATCAGGGCAATGATATTTGAGCCCTTGCCAATGGTGGATACAGGAATGGACATGTGTGGAAGAATTACTCCATGACCCTCAAAATCTAGTATCCCCATCCTCCCTAGCAGCATAATTATAGCAAGGCACATGAATGCCCAGGAAAAAAAAAGAAATTTTTGTAGCCTCTTATGCAGTCAGGTATGGTCAAGTTCTGGCCAAAAGGTTGTAACCAAAAGCTATTTGAGCCGGGTGTGGTGGCACATGCCTGTAATTCCAGTACTTGGGAGGCCGAGACAGGAGGATTGCAGGTTAGAGGCCAGCCTCAGCAACTTAGCAAGACCCTGTTTCAAAATTAAAAATTAAAAATAGGGCTGGGGTGCAGCTCGGAGGTAGGATGCCCCTGGGTTCAATCCCCAGTACCCCCCGAAAAAAAACCACCACCACCACAACAACAAAAACGGAAGCCGGGCGTGGTAACGCATGCTTGTAATCCCAGTACTTGGGAGGCTGAGACTGGAGGGTCCAGGTTCGTGGCCAGCCTCAGCTACTTAGTGAGGCCCTCCCCAACTTAGTGAGACCTTGTTTCAAAATAAACAATAAAAATAGGGCTGGGGGCGTAGCTCGGAGGTAGAATGCCCCTGGGTTCAATCTCCAGCACTGCCAAAAAAACGGCTCCTGCTGGGCATGGTTGTGCACACCTGTAATCCCAGTACTCAGGAGGCTGAGACAGGAGGATTGCAGGTTCATGGCCAGCCTCAGCAACTTAGTGAGGCCCTGTTTCAAAATAAAAGAATAAAATAGGACTGTGGGTGTAGCTCGGAGGTAGAAAGGCCCTGGGTTCCATCCCCAGCAACACACACACACACACACACACACACACACACACACACACACTAAAAAACAACGAAAAATTAAAAAAAAAAAGCTCCTGTTCTCAGAACTCTATAGATCTCATGGCATTCTCTTCCTCACCCCCAATCAGTTAGTCAGGAACACAGAGTTCCCACGTTTCGGGTTTATCTGACCTCTGCCTGGCCCTACTATCGTCATCACCCTTGTGGGACTTACATTCTTCTCCAGACGTCTGTGGAAACTTCTCCCAGGCAAGTCCACCCTTGTAGTGCCACCCCTGCCACCCCTGCTCAAACACCTCCCAGGGCTCCCCAGTGCTTGTAGCGGTGCTGCCCAAGCTTGGAGATGCACTGGACCCCACAGCTGTACCGGGCCCGCCTGCAGAATCCCAGGTCGATCTGGATGGGGCGTGGGAAGCAGGTGGTTCTAGCGCTCAGCAGGCTGGGGATGGAGGCCTCCCAGCAGCTGTCCTCAGCCTGGGGGAGGCCAGAGCTCCCTGTCTGAGTGTGTCCAGGAGCCACCTGACATCAGAGTCATATAATGCATGTGGCACAGCATGTGACGGCTGAGATGTCCTGGCCCAACTCCCTGGTCTCCGTACTTTCATCTTAGCTTCGACTCCTAGCCACGTCACCAGCCTGGCTCCCTTGAGCGTCCCAGGTCCTCACCACATGGGGACACCTCCCCAGCCTCCGACACCTCCCTGCCCTCCATGCCTCCAAGCCCTTCGTCTTGCTGTTCCCACGACCAGGATGCCTTCCCTGCCTTGATTACAAGGCAGATCCTCATTCATCTTGGAACATCTGTCACCGATGTCAGCTCCTTTATGGCCTCTCCCAAATTCACGCGGCGATGCCCTCCATTCGTCAGTCATGCCAACGTTTATTGAGGGCCATTACACACCAGGCGCTGTAATTACAAAGATAACACGCCTACTCTGCCTTTGAGTCTAGGTGAGGAGGCAGACGTATAAGCATAACAAGTCGACAAAAAAATTTATTGTTATGCTTTTCATCTTTTCTCCTGCTTATAAAAACAATGCACACTCACTATAAAACATTACAGAAATATAAAGTCAGTCCCTCTGACATAACTCTTACTAATACGTTTGCACATAATTATCCAGGTTGTATTTATTATTTGACGAAATCGGGAGTCACACGCATGGTTCTGCTTAATTTCCTTTGGATGTCTGTCCACACATACGCACAGCCACATTGATTTTTTTGATGGCTGCAGAGTGTGCAAACGTGTGGCGGTACCACAGTGGACTCGGTTCTCTGAGAATGGACGTTTCAGTTGTTTCCAATTTTCTACTACCAACAATGCAAACCCTTGTCCAGACATCCGTGTGCATTTGCGTGCGTGCACACAGATCAAATCCCAGAGGTAGAATGCTCACGGCGGGTCCTGCACTGCACTACAGAAGTGTCCAAGAGCAGCTAGAAGAGATAGATATAGCACCATTTCTGCGTGGAACAGGGGCACACAGGAGAGGGTGGGCTTTGCTGACTTGGTGAGCCAGGAAAAGCAGCCCAGAGGAGGCACCCCTAGAGAGTGGGTTTCAAAGGAGCAGTTTTCTAGGCAGAGGCATCGGGCGGGCTCCAGGCAGAAGGAACAGCACCAGTTGGGAAGAGGCTGGCAGCCCCTGCAGGGCGTGGCTGGGCTGGAGAGGGAATCGGAGCCAGGTTATAGCAGGTCCCAAAAGCCTATCCAGGAATTCCCAGGGACTCGTGCATACTTCACCTATGGCGCGTGGCACATTGCATCCCAGAAGTGCTGTGTCCTGCTACCCTGGGGCCTTGACCCCAGAACCTTTCCCAAGGCATCACAAGAGATTGGCAGCCGGGCGTGGTGGCGCACGCTTGTAATCCCAGTACTTTGGGAGGCGGAGACCAGAGGATCCGGGTTCGCGGCCAGCCTCAGCTCTCTCTCTCTCTCTCTCCCTGTCTCTCTTTCTCTCTCTCTCTCTCTCTCTCTCTCTCTCTCTCTCTCCCCTTAGTGAGGCCCTCTGCAACTTCGTGAGACCCGGTTTCAAAATAAAGTACAAGAGATTGGCAGATGGGACTCCATCACCAGATAGAGAGGACCCAACCGGCAGGATAAACCCGCCCTCCTCTTCCCTCTCTGTCAGTGCGGAGTTTGTTTTTACTACTGGGCTGTGTGTACCCCTGGGGAGGGCAGACACTTTGCCTCCTCTCCCTCATGAAGGAGCCGTGTCTCTGAGCTTCAAGTGGTGCCTGGCTTTGCTGGGGAAGAAAGGTGGAAGGAAATCCACACCACTTTCAGGATTGGACAGGTTGACGCTGGTGTTCAAGGTGCAACGAGTGGTCGACCTGTCCCTGACAGAATCCGTGTCTGACCAACATCACAGAGAAGTAAGAGAGCCAGGTGTGGTGGCGCATGCCTGTAATCCCAGCTACTTGAAAGGCTAAGGCAGAAGCTGGGCGTGGTGGCACACACTTGTAATCCCAGTACTTGGGAGGCTGAGACAGGAGGATCACAGGTTTGAGGACAGTCTCAGCAAGTAGTGAGACTCTCAATAACCTAGCGAGACTCTGTTTCAAAATAAAAATAAAATAGGTCTGGGGGTGTAGCTCAAAGGTAGAATACCTCTGGGTTCAATCCCCAGTGCCACCAAAAAAAAAAAAAAAGAAAAAAGAAAGGCTATGGCAGGAGGATCAAAGTTTGAGGCCAGCCTCAGCAACTTGGTGAGATTCTGTCTCAAAATAAAATACAAGCTGGGCATGGTGGCACATGCCTATAATCTCAGTACTTGGGAGGCTGAGACAGGAGGATCACAGGTTCGAGGACAGCCTCAGCAACACAGCGAGGCTCTCAGCAACCTAGTGAGACCCTATTCCCAAACATACAAACAAAAAAAAATAGAAAGGGCTGGCATGTAGCTCAGAGGTAGAATACCCCTGTGTCCAATCCCCAGTGCCACAAAAAATAAAAATAAAAAGTAAAGTAAAATACAGAGGACTGGGGTGCAGTTCAGTAGTAGAGCACCTGCCTAGTATGTTGTGTGGGACCCTGGGGTTCAATGTCCAGTACCAAAAAAAAAAAAAAAGGCATGAGAACAGAGGGCTGCCCAAGGGTCTGAGGCCAGGATATGGCACCAAGGTCACTTTGTCCCAGCAGCTCAGATTACCCACCGAGCGCCAGGCACTCGCTCGACACTTTATATACTTGAGTTCATTTACTGCTCAAGGAGACAGATGCAGAAACTGAGGCACAAGGAGGCGGGATCTGGACCTGAGCCAGCTGGGCCCCTGCTGGCCTGTTTTCTGCAGGTGTGCTCTGCAGAAATGAAGGTGACAGTGGCCAGCCTCGCTCAGGGGGGCTTATCCATGCTCAGCAACTACGTGAACTTGTGAATGAATGCAGGCACCCAGAAGGGCTTTGGGGCCACGCACTAGAGTCAATGGCCCAAATACCCATTCAATGCAAACTGCTCCATCCCCTCCCTGGGCCCCACCGTACACCTCTTTACAACACAGGTGTTTAAGACATGAAGACAGGGGTAGCTGTTGAAGTAACTCAACTAAGCTTGGGGGTAGAAAGGAATTCTTTGAACTAGGCATGATGGGGCATACCTGTAATCCTAGTACTTGGAAGGCTGAGGCAGGAGGATCGCTGGTTCAAGGCCAGCCTTAGCAACTTGGTGAGACCATTTCAAAACAAAAAATAAAAATGGGTGGGGATGTGAGTTGGAGGTAGAATGCTCCTGGGTTCGAAAGAAAGTAAGGGAGGGAGGGAGGGAAGGAGGGAAAGGGAAGGGAAGGGAAGAAAGGAGGGAATTCTTTGCAAAGTCTGGATCAAGAGCCGATCTTGGAACGCTATACCAGCAAACCCGTCTGAACCTGACACCAGGATGTTATGTATTTACCCTCTGGCTGTTTTTCGGCTTTGTGTTTAATTTTCAGATGGAAGGTGGACACTCTCATTTCCCTGAGAGAGTTAACAGACAGCCACTGGACAAGGGAGTGCCTGTTCCTCTGGCAGGGTGAAGGCGGGAGCGGTGGCTCTGCAGAGAACAGGCACCTACCTTGGCTTCAAAGAAGTCCTTGGCACCCTTGACGCCCTCCAAGGCGACATCGATCTCGGAGAGCTTGGCCAACGCCATCAGCCCGCTGTCTTCCTGCAGCTCCCCGGCTGCGGCCTTGTGGAAAATGAGCAGGAACTGCAGGATGGAGAAAAGGGGAGAGGGAGAGTGCTGTCCTGTCGGCCTCGCTGACAGACAATCACTGGCCCAAACCAACGCTATTCTTGCCAAACATCTGAAAAGGGTAAGTTAATGTGTGCGTGTGATGAATTATTTTGTCCCTTATCAGATTGCTAAAATTAAAAACGTGGGGCTTGGGTGTTGCTCAGTGGTAGAGCTTGTGATTAGAATATGTAAGGCCCTGGCTTCAATTCCTAGCACCCCAAAGTAAATAAATAAGTAAAAAACATGCTCATTTTTTTCACAAGAATATAGAGAAATGAGTACCTCCAAATCTAGCTGATGGGAGTGTAAACTGGTTCAAATTTCTTGGTGAACATTTGGAAATATTTACCAAAAATAAAATGCAGGGGGCTGGAGATATAGCTTAGTGGTAGAGCATGTGCTTAGTATGAATGAGGCCCTGGATTTGATCCCCACTACCAAAAAATTAATAAAATAAAATGCTGTTCACCTGCCCAGTCACTAATGTCACTGTTAGGAATCTATCCCACAAAAAACTCACACAATGGTTTAAGCATTTTATATAAAAGCAAAAAATTGACATCTCAGTTTACAGCCACAAAAAATCAAATAGATCTATATATACTACTTTAAAACAATGTATTTTAACATTTTTTATTTTTGGTACTGGGGATTGAACCTAGGGGCATTCTACCTCTGAGCTATACCCCAGCCCTTTTTATTTTTTATTTGGAAACAAGGTCTTGCTAAGTTGCTGAGGCTGGTCTCAAACTTGCGTTCCTCCAGGTTCTCAGTCTCCTAAATACTGGGATTATAGGTGTGCGCCACCGTGCTTGACTTTATGGTAATTTTTGACTTTCACAATTTTTACATAGAGCTGGGGATGTATCTCAGAGGTACAGCTCTTTTTTTTTTTGTGGTACTGGGGATTGAACCCAGGGGTATTCTACCTCCGAGCTACACCCCCAGCCCTATTTTTTATTCTTTATTTTGAAACAGGGTCTCACTAAGTTGTGGAGGGCCTCACTAAGTAGCTGAGGCTGGCTGCGAACCTGGATCCTCCGGTCTCCGCCTCCCAAGTACTGGGATGACAAGTGTGCGCCACCACGCCCAGCAGAGGTAAAGCTCTTCTTGTCCAGCATGTGTGAGGCCCTGGGTTCAATCTTCAGTACTAAAAAAATTTTTTTTTCTTTACATAAACTCGATCAAATCTTTTTCTTGCCAGGCATGGTGGCGCACGTTTGTAATTCCAGCGTTTAGGAGGCTGAGACAGGTGGATCACAGGTTTGCAGCCAGCCTCAGCATCTTAGTGAGGCCCTCCGCAATTTAGTGAGACCCTGTTTCAAAATAAAAAAACTAAAATAGGGCTGGGGGTGTAGTCCAAAAGTAGAATTCCCCTGGGTTTAATCCCCAGCATGAAAAAAAATTTTTTTCTTTTCTCTCACCAGGGTTATACTTAAAAAGAAAAACTTTCTCACCACTATGGTTACATAAACAATCCCTATGTTTTTGTCTACAACTTTTATGCCTCCTTTTTTAAAAACATGTAAATATTTAATCTCTGAAATTTATTCCAATCTCTCATGTGAGGGTAATCATTAACCTTATTTTTCTTCCAAATGGTTACTTAGTAATCCCCACATCATTTACTGAATAATCCAGCCTTTCCTAGATTCAAAATGTGACCTAATTTGTCCTAAGAAGACCTGTACCAAATAATTTTTTTTCTTTTTTCTTTTTTCTTTTTTTTTTTGCGGTACCGGGGATTGAACGCAGGGGCGTTCTACCTCCGTGCTATGCCCCCGGCCCTATTTTTTTATACTTTATTTTGAAACCGGGTCTCACGAAGTTGCGGAGGGCCTCACTAAGTAGAGAGGGAGAGAGAGACAGGGAGGG
>PVJS01024927.1:0-28284 GCA_004027185.1 Glis glis
ACTGGGATTACAAGCGTGCGCCACCACGCCCGGCTCCTGGCCCTATTTTTTTATACTTTTATTTTGAAACTGGGTCTCACGAAGTTGCGGAGGGCCTCACTAAGGAGAGAGAGAGAGAGAGAGAGAGAGAGCGAGCTGAGGCTGGCTGCGAACCCAGATCCTCCGGTCTCCGCCTCCCAAAGTACTGGGATTACAAGCGTGCGCCACTACGCCTGGCTTGGCCAATTTCTTTTAACTCACTAAGTTGTTGTTCTGAATGTGAACTCTGAAACTGTTTCTGTAAAATTGTCTTATGCTTGTCATAACAGTTAACTGCTGATAGGATGGGGGGGGCAGCTCTACAAACACCTGCACCTGCTCCGGCTGTGAGCCTAAGCTCCACCTGTGGGAGCTGTGCTTCCTGCCTGCCCCGGACGCAGCTCAGGGTCCCACTGCCGCCAGACTAACTTTCCTTGCTTGTCCTTATAATTCCTAGCAAAATCTGAAAAGAAAAACACCTGTAGCCCGCCTCCAGAGGACCCGCAATAGACACCAGCCATGAGCTTGTTGTTAAACATCGGTGTGTTTCCCTCCTTCGGGCGGCTCAGGACAGGTGCTGTGCCTGCAATACATCCCTGCACACCCGCTGGGGTCTGGGGAAGGCTGGAGGGCGCGGGAAGCGGAGCCATACTGTGCAGCTGCAGCCACAGCTGAGAGCATGAGCCCCGTGGCAGCACAGGCTGCAGAGCTAGTGCAGTGGCTAAAAACTCCAGGGCGGCGCTGGGATTACTTAATTCCTTAATTCACTGCAGCTACGTGAGTAGAGGAGGCATCTGGATCGATCGATCCCTGGGCTCAGAACCCAGAGCAGAGTTCTGGTTCAATCAAAAAGCCACTAGCTAACTTTACATCCGAATGAACGGTTGCTGCAGCAGGCTTCCCAAACTCAAAAACAAAACAAAAACTTTGAGTGAGTTAAACTGGGGAAAAGATAGTTTGGATCACCTGGGTTCTCTAAAAATTTGGGAGAGCTACCATTGGTCAGTTTCTGGCTATGGGGATGATGGGGTGGGGGAAACAAAGGCGATTCCTCCGTCGTCCCAGTTTAATGTGCATTAGAAGGGAGGTGTTTGTCTTTCAGTCACTGCTCTACTCCCACCGACATGCTGCCTCAGGAAGGAATGCGCGGCCCGCCATGGAATGGTTGACATCTCACTGGCTAGCAGACGGACTTATGCTCTGGGTAGATAAATAAAGTAAAGATGCCCTTAAAATTATTAACACATGCCTTTTTTTCCCCTAGGTAAATCATCAATCAAGATTGTGTTTCTGTAAGAGGTTCCAGATACAATGTTCATTGCTTTTAAAGGTTTTTTTCTTTGGCAGAAAAAGGGTTTCGGGGACCCTAATGATGTTTACTGTCTTAATTTTTAGGAATGATCTATAATTTAATTATTAAATTGGGTAAATGCAAGATGTAATTAATGCTTTAAAATGTTCTTGGTTTCTTAGGATCTACAATAACATTCTAGCCAATTAAGTGGGCTTCTAAATTGCCCGTATATGGAAAAACCATGTTGTAAAGTGGCTTTGTTTTGGGGTCTTCCACTAAAAGGCAACAAGGGCTACTAGAAAGCAGGGTTCAGGTCAATATGTACTGCTGCAGCAATCGGGCTCAGGTCAGTGTGTGATGCTGGAGCCATGGCTTTGATGGGCTCAGGTCAATATGTAATGTCGTACACATTGCTTTGATGGAAACAACTGTCTATTTTCTTTTACCTGAATACCCTAAGAATTTAGAGACAATGATTAGACCAATGAACTCTCCTCAACAATCTTTAGGAAAATTTCAAACCCTCTAAAAGGAGAGGACAAATTCTGTTGGTTCAGATGCTAAACATCTCAAGTCTCACTCCCTTACTGGTCACCGCCCTAAGAACAAGGAATGGCCAACAGAGGGAAATGTAAACAATGACGCTGCCTTACAGCTGGATCTGTTTTACAGGAAGAAAGTAAGGGATTTAAAGTTTGTATTAATGAAAAATTCAAAGCTATGCCAGCAAGGTAAATCAGACGTGGCCATTCTGGCCGTTCTAACAGATAAATAACTGTCATATCAGCAAAGTCCAAAAAGACAAAAGAAAAACTCCAATAAATAAAAGGAGATATCTGCCAGGCGTGGTGGCGCACGCTTGTAATCCTAGTACTTGGGAGACGGAGACCAGAGGATCTGGGTTCGCGGCCAGCCTCAGCTACTTAGTGAGGCCCTCTGCAACTTCGTGAGACCCGGTTTCAAAATAAAGGATAAAAAATAGGGCTGGGGGTGTAGCTCAGAAGTACAACGCCCCTGGGTTCAATTCCCGGTACCGCAAAAAAAAGGAGATATCTGTAGGCATAAGGGAATATTATAATAAAGAAAGTTAAAAGAAAGAGAATGCTTTAAGAGAATGCTTTAAGTTGTAAGTAATTTGTAAAAGCTAAGATGTATTAAAAAAGTTTAAATGTGTGATAAGGTTGGTTACAAAGAAGACAAATTATTATTTTTTTGTGTGGTACCAGGGATTGAACCCAGGGGTGTTCTACCTATGAGCTACGCCCCCGGCCCTATTTTTTATACTAGGATTACAAGTGTGTGTCGCCACACCTGGCTCACAAAGAAGACAAATTATTTAAAGGGTTTTCTAAGTCACACTAAATGCATTGATTCTATGTATTCCACATATTTAAAACAATTTGGTTTTCTTAAAATAATGATCTGCTTTTGGTAAAATTTTACAAAAAGCAAGCCTTGAGAGCAAAATTTTACATTAAGATAATTACCTGTGTTTCCTGTTATATACTGACAACATTTTAGATTCCCAGTACCAAAAAAGTACATATGCTATTACCATACTATTTTTTTTTTTTTTTTTTTTTGCGGTACCAGGGATTGAATGCAGGGGTGTTCTACCTCCGCGCTACGCCCCCGTACTATTTTTTGTGTGTGCATTTGTGGTACTGGAGATTGAACTCAGGGGCATTCTACCTTTAAGCTACACCCCAAGTCCTTTTTTAATTTTGAAGCAGGGTCTTGCTATCATACACTGGCCTCAAACCTGCAATCCTTCCATCTCAGTCCCTCAAATGCACTTTCTATTCTTTAAGATATTGTAGTTAAGCTGGGTGTGGTGGCGCACGCTTGTAATCCCAGTACTTGGGAGGCTGAGACCGGAGGATCCGGGTTCGCGGCCAGCCTCAGCTACTTAGGCCCTCCGCAACTTAGACCCTGTTTCAAAATAAATAGTAAAAAGCCGGGCGTGGTGACACACACTTGTAATTCCAGTACTTGGGAGGCTGAGATGGGAGGATCCGGATTCACAGACAGCTTCAGCTTCTTAGTGAGACCCTGTTTCAAAATAAAGAATAAAAAATAGGACTGGGGTGTAGCTCAGAGGTAGAATGCCCCTGGGTTCCAACCCCAGTACCACAAAAACAAAACAAAACAAAAAACAAAAACAAAAACAAACAAACAAAAAAGAGTAAAAAATAGGGCTGGGGGTGTAGCTTGGAGGTAGAATGCCCCTGGGTTCAATTTCGAGTACCACAAAAAAAAAAAAAAAAAAAAGCAGTTAAGGTCAAACCTGATAATACAAGCAAAGAATCAAAGAATTCTCCACACACAGCGGTAGATGAATAGTGCTTAGGCACAGGCACATGGTAGGAATAACCAACAGTAGGACTATAAGTTAATATACTTCTTCCAGTTACCCAAATTTAAGAAGTGCATACCCTACAATTCAATGTCGCTTAGTACATAAAAACAGAGGTTACAGTGCTCATTAAAACGTGTGTGTGTGTGTGGTACTGAAGATTGAACCCAGGGGCACTCTACCTCTGAGCTCCCTCCCCCAGCCCTATTTATTTTGAAACAGGGTTTCACTAAATTGAAGAGGGCCTCAGTAAGTACCTGAGGCTGGCTGTGAACCTGCAATTCTCGTCTCAGCCTCCCAAGTACTGAGATTGCAAGCGTGTGCCACCATGCCCAGCTAAACAGTTTCTAATAGCTGAAGCCTGCAGTTGGGCAGTTTTGTGCAGTACAAGACTATAATCCCAGTACTTAGGAGGCTGAGACAGGAGGATCGCAGGTACAAGGCTGGCCTCAACTCAGTGAGGCCCTCAGCAACCTAGCAGACCCTGTTTCAAAATAAAAGTAAAAAGGCTGGGGGATAGCTTAGTGGGAGTGCCCTTGGGTTCAATCTCCAGTATTCCCCCAAATGCACCCAAGTGTGTGTGTGTATAACTTTAACTTTCTATGGGAAAACAATTGACCAAGTTTTACTTCTGGGAATTAATCTCAAGATAACAATCTGAGGTGGGTATAAATATTTATCTATAAACACTTTTATATTAGTAAAATATTATATTTTACTCATTTATAAAAACTTAATATCTAACAGTACAAAACTGTGTGTGTGCAGTATGGGGATTGAACCCAGAGGCATTCTACCTTCAAGCTACACCCTCAATCCAATTTCATTTTATTTGGAAGCAGGGTCTTGCTATGTTGCTTCTGTCTCAGCCTCCTGAGTACTGGGATTACAGGCAGAAAATTGTTTTAAGAGTACATCTATATAATAGAATACTAAGCAGCCATCAAGTCACCCGTAGTAAAATTTTTATTAAAATGGGAAATTCTCGAGCCGGGCATGGTGGCGCACGCTTGTAATCCCAGTACTTGGGAGGCTGAGACCAGATGATCCGGGTTCGCGGCCAGCCTCAGCGACTTAGTGAGGCCCTTCGCAACTTCGTGAGACCTGGTTTCAAAATAAAGTATAAAAAATAGGGCCGGGGGTGTAGCTCGGAGGTAGAATGCCCCTGGGTTCAATCCCCGGTACTGCAAAAAAAAAAAAAAAAGGGAAATTCTTAATGTATCATTAAGTGAAAGGATAGCTTAAAATAGTTATGGGTAGTCTGATCAGCATTAAAAATTGTTGTCCTTGGGCATGGTGGTGCACGCCTATAATTCCAGTACTTGGGATGCTGAGACAGAAGAATTGTATGTTTGAGGTCAGTGTCAGCAACTTAGTGAGACCCTGTTTCAAAACCAAAAATAAAAGTAGCTGGGAGTATAGCTAAGAAGTAAAATGCCCTTGGATTTAATCTCCAGCAAAGCGCACACACACACACACACACACACACACACACACGAGGTGTTATTCTTGGCAGGATTACAGGTGACTTTTTCAGTCTCCTCGCTCTTTCATATATTTACTAAGTTTTCTAATTTCCTGTATGTAATTAGAAAAAGTTTTCTTGGTTAAAATATATGCTCATAGTTAATGCTAAGCTTACTGTAGAGCCTCTACACAAATATAACCATGATGCTAGTGATTTTGGTACAAATCCAAGAAATACTTCAACACACATTTGGAAAGGTATAATGAAGTAAAAGTCATCATTTCCCAGGAAACTTAATAAAATGTTAAAGACACTGCTTTGTTTATCAAAAGAATTTATTAGAAAACAGTACATACTACATAGTTAAGAATATTGTTTCGGTAGACAGCACTCCAACCTCGTCCTACAATGTCTCGGCCCTGGGGCAGCCCTGTGCTTCTGGAGCTACCTTCTGGATGGAACATTCCAGCAGTGCACACAGTGGCATTTAGGGAAAGGTACTGGAGAGTATGTGGTAATTATCAGAACAACAAAATCACAAAGCTTTGGAATGTTAAAATAATTGATAACTATTATTAGTCTCAAAATTCTAGGTATCTCTATAGCCTAAAACATCAGTCACTGTGACTAATAAGTTAAAAGGGACCAAGGTCCCAAAGATCAAGTCAATCTTGATAAAGGAAAAAAGGAATCTGTAACCCCATAAACCTTTTTGGATTAAGTTTGTGCACATGCAAAATTAATTTGAATTTCTGAAGAAAAATAAAGAATGGGGAATTTTGAAGCAATGTATATTTTTAACATAAAGCATGCATTTTCTAATTCATTCTTAAACATTTCCAGGTTTAAATTCTAATAAGCACATTCTTCATTAGTTATTTTAAATGCAGCCTGACCAGTGCCCCACTAGATACAAAACACTGGAAATAATTCACGGGAGTCCCACCGAAGATATGGGGCTTTAACTCTTAACCACCACCGTCTAATTTTTCTTCAAAACTTTATTAAACTTGTTCACAAAAGTTAAATGGTAAACACAAATTATAAAATGTCACCCGATTCCCAAATGTCACTGAATGAAAATGCAGGAGAAGTATGCATTGCATGATTAATCAGCTCAGGCACAGCAACTTGCCACAAAATCTTCAAAGTGTGAACCATCTTTAACTCAAAAATAGACTGCAAGTTCACACCACTGATCACAAAGTTCTGAACTGAAACAACTAAGGAGGTGTGCGCTATTTGAAACACTGTCTTAATATTTTATTAGAAGAAATATACTTCCAAACTTCTTTCCCCATCATAATCTAAACACAAACTCCAATGAAAAATATAGATGTCAGAAAAATATCATATTACAAATGCCCAGAAATGTAGAATGAAGATCGAAATCTGCTTGGGAATACTTTGAGGATTACAATCATAACCTAAGAAAGCTTCTAACTAACTAGGCACAATCACTGTTGGAGCCAACATCTAAAAATACTTGCCTATCAAAGCTAGCACCAGGAAAGTATTATGCACAAAAAAGTGAGAAACATATAATCTTCACTTTAAAAAAACACAATCCCACAGAGTATTGCTCTTGCTAGAAAGTTTATCTAGTAAAAGGGTCTGTCTCGCTGAGGCATGTTTACCTTGACTTCACTAACATCTCATCTGAATCCTTTCCAGTTATTTGGTATCTACTGAAAACTGTTACTAGAATGAAAGATAGTGTATCATGGAAATAGGTTGTTTTTCTTTCAAGATGCTAATTAAAATAATGGCATTATAAACATTTAAACTTACCTTTATAAAAATTAACATATTCTAGTACTTTAACAAAAGTAACTGAATACCTAGTCCCTGAAAGCTTAATCAAAACTCCATCACTTAATTTTCCTCTTTGTCAAACAGTTTTAATGTCTAGAATTTTGCAACATGGCTATTGGCCATCTCATTATCACCAAATTAACACTTTCTTCACTGTGAAGCATTTGGGAATTTCTCTAGCGTGAAAAGAATGATTAGTGATTAGACAGACGAGCCACTATCTGAAGCCAGTGAAGCGAGTCTCATAATTCTATCTTAGTCCCAAGGAAGGGAAGGTCACCACATAACAGCAATTTTCCAGTTGGCACAAATAAATTTTCATCTCTGACAGCTAGAAGGTATTACAAAAGAATATAATTTCTACAATTAACACTTTTTTCAAATTGTTTTTGAAATTCAACACAGACTTTGCACTGCCAAAGTTGCAATCTAGCTAATCAAACTGCTTCATCTCAACTGGAGAAAAAAGGCACAAAAGAAAGACAAGCAGCATGACCTTTATTTGGTGATACAACAGGTGAAGAGTGTCTCAGACTTTTAAACACTAAACTTTACTTAAGTGATAATTTGTTTTCTATCTAAGTAATTTATTCAGATATGTGCTTTAAAAATACACACTAGGAACCCTGCAATTGGTATGTTCTATTTAATATTTGAAATATTTTTCATGGTAATACATTATTTAATTTTCCATAATTAAGAGGGGACAGTCATAAAGATCATACTTTATTTTTAAGTCTGACAGAATAAATTTGTTTTATATATATATATCTTCCAAAACCAGTGCACTTACAGGTTTCTAATTTATGCACTCCATTGTTCTAATCAAAAGCTGTACATCTTCCAGTATCCACACTTAACAGTCCTAGTAAAAACGCACATTCCTTTATACCCTTTACTTTCCCTTGACTTCGTTTTATTTGGAAAGGAGAGTAGATATAGAAGTTGCAGTACAGAACTATATTTATTCAGAACAAAACATTATATCCTACATAAAAAAAATAATTTTATCAAAACCAAATTTCAGTCACAGTTATGGTTTTTAGTTAATGGTACATGTTGAAATTGCACTTTGTAGATATCCTGATAATGTCCTTTATAGCGCTCCCCATTTCAGCCTATGTTTTTTTCAGTAGACACGGGTTCTTCCAGAGTTTTCTTTTGGCTCCCCTTCCGTGAATATTTGTACTTGTCTACATAGGCTTTAACCAGATTTGCCACTTTAGTAGAATTTACTTCTCCACTCTTACTATGACAAACCTAAGAAAAAAGGGGGGAAAACTTTTTTCATGCTTAAAGGGATTAAAGCAAAATAGAAAGCTTTGTGAAAAGAATCCCAAAGAGATAGCCAAACTAATTTTCATGTTGCATATCTCACATACACTTACTCACAATGCAAAAAAGCAGACAAGAATTAGCAGGCGCTAATTCAACCTACGCGTTCCTTTATTAAAACAGAGGTGGATTCAAAACAATATGCACGTAACTCCACTAAGGCTAGAACTTACTTTATCTACTGCTTTCCGTACAATCTCTTTATATTCTTCCTTGGTGATATCTTTATTTTGGTAAAATGGCTTAATAGCCAATTTTACCTCCTGTGCTGCTTTTTCTTGAATTTGCAATTTCTGATGAGAAGAAAATGTATAATTATTATCTGGCCAATCACATTACTTTCAAAAAATTTCTTAAAAAATACAAAATTGAAAACATTAAAAATTGACATTTTTACAAAGAACTCTTCAAATATTAGTATAACAAATATAATAGTTATTTACTAACACATATATCAAATATTCCTAAGAAATAGTTATTCAATATTACCATTAGTTCACTGAGCATCAGCATATCTAGACAGGACCCTTTAAGTAGTAATGGAATTTGAGGCTACCAATTATAAATTCTCTTCACCACTCATACAACACAAAGCTGGTTTCATCTTTATCATATACAGAACGTGTAGGTTGCTCTCAACCTTGAACTTGCCTTGTCTGTCTTCGAGCTATCTGCGCTGGCTTCCACTGTAACACTTACTTTGCTTTCTGCCCATTTCACAGCAGCATTAGAGGCTTTGCTGTGACTCGATGACGGAGTGTTACCAGAACTTGGTCCCTGAACTGTTCCCACGCTTCCTGGGGCTGCTGCTGGAGCAGGCAAGACTGGCGTGCTCATGTTATTACCTACATGAGAAGCACTAGGAATACCCTGTTTCAAAGAGTTATCATAAGTTAATGAGTTACTTGTACTCAACAGGAGTCTTAGTCACGTATTAGAAATAACATTAAAAAACACAAAGTGATTCAACCTTAATATTTAAGAGAAATGCACATTTTGGGTCATTTATACATAAAGGGCCATTTGAAGAAAAATGAAAAACATTTTTAAACAAAGCCTTATTTTAGTATGTCAAGATGACTTTTAAATTATATATGTGTAATGTTTTCACAGTAACACGAAAACGAGAAGAAAAATGACATTTGAAGAACTGTATCTTCCCACAAGGCTCTTTAGGAATACTAACTAAAATAAGTGCCCCACTTTAAGGATTGGAGAAAATGAAGAAGTGACAAACAGCTTGTAGTGAGTTGATAGCAGAAAAAGACATGAGAACCTTAGTTCTCAAATCCCATTTTCCTACTCTTCCAATTATATCATATTGTCAGGATTCTAGAAGTCAGACATAAAATCATAAGCAACATAATCCAAATTATTCAAATTCAGTCTCACAAAGGCATTTTTTTAGCGTGGTAAATTCATAAAAATGAAACACAGATGGTAATGGGAAATGAACATCTTCAGCATTTCTCCAAACATAATACAAGCTTTATCACAGTAGCAATCATTAGTTCCCATCATCTGCCCCAAAGGTTCAATTAAAATAGGGACACATTTTCAAGTACCCTCCACTCAATTCTAGTTTGACAGAGAATTTTTCTTTTCTTTTACAGGACTAGGGTTGAACCTAAGGCCTTATACTCACTAGGCAAGCACTCTTAAAATATTACCCTCCCCAGACCTTTTTTATTTTTGAGACAGGATCTTGATAAGATGCTCATGCTGGCCTTAAACGTAATTCTCCTGCCTCAGCCTCCCGAGTAGCATGCACCACTATACCCAGCAAAATTTGGTTTTCTTGATCTGACAAAAACCCTGCTCACTATGAATAATGGCGTATACGTAGCTTGCCTTTGATATATACTATATGCTCAATTAATCGCCCCTGTTTTGGGTTGGGGTGGGGGCTAGAAAAGGATAATGAAAAAGGGGATTATGAAGGGTTACCATAAATGTAGTCAAATAAGCAACTGTTTCTGAACGCCAGGAAGCCCTTTCTTGAACACCTGCCCCTTACAGCTAAACGTTTACAATGACTGTGCCAATTACATGTGAGTTCCTAAAAACATACCTGTAGCTGCTTTCCATCTGGTTGTGAAGCAACGTAGCTGACTTGCTGGGATGGTGGGGGAGGGGGTGGTGGTGGTGGCAGGCCCTGAGTTAGACTGGTAGGAGCAGCTACCTGCATGAGAGGCACTCCTGCATGGAGATGCATGGGCAGCTGAGGATGAATGTTAAACGGACTGCGTGGGATATTCATCAAGGGGGGGTGAACACTCATTGGATATGGGAAGATATTCATAGGCTGGTGTTGTGCGCTCATCTGTTGCTGAATTACGTTCATTTGTGGTTGCATCATATTTATAGGTAGCTGAGAACCATCAACTTGTTGGTTTGTTTGGTCTTTAAGGTTAGAATCTATCAAAAGAAAAAAGGCTTGTGAAAAAAAAACATCTACAGATCTATTTAAACAGAGAAGAAAGAATCGCTGGTTACAGCAAAATTAAACAGCAACAAACTCAGTACACCAAAACCAATCTCCAATTATTTAATCTTATTTCTAAATAATGTAGAATGATTTTCTAACTAAAATATTAAAAATTACTTTCAATAAGTTCACATAATAACATACATTAACATTAGCAAAGAATCAGCATTCAAGAAACTTACTAGTTAGGAAAGATTATATAAAACTTAATTGGTTATACTAAATTACAAGTAAGGTCAATGTTAGTATTTTCAACAGCTTTTTTTTTTTTGCAATACTGGGGATTGAACCCAGGGGCATTCTACCTCCAAGCTACACCCCCAGCCCTATTTCTTATTCTTTATTTTGAAACAGGGTCTCACTAAGTTGTGGAGGGCCTCACTAAGTAGCTGAGACTGGCCACAAACCTGTGGTCCTCCTGTCTCAGCCTCCCAAGTACTGGGATTACAAGCGTGCGCCACCACGCCCAGCTCCAACAGCTTTTTTTTTTTTTTGGGCAGTACTGGGCATTGAACCCAGTGCCATTCTACCTCCGAGCTACACCTCCGGCCCTATTTTTTATACTTTACTTTGAAACCAGGTTTCGCGAAGTTGCGGAGGGCCTCACTAAGTAGCTGAGGCTGGCCGCGAACCCGGATCCTCCTCCGGTCTCCGCCTCCCAAGTACTGGGATTACAAGCGTGCGCCACCACACCCGGCTAGCTTTTTTTCTTGTAATGTTCTTAACAAGGAAGGATAGATATTATTAGAAGACTGACTTATTTGTATGAGAACAAAGATCAAGAAAAATTTAAGTGTGTACTTCTGAAGCAAATGAAATAAGTTAAATCCTGTATAGAAACATCCCAAACTCTTCTACTGTAGCAAACGGTGTCCTTGGCAAAATTTAGAGAACAGGTGGGGTTAAAAAAAATTCATGTATGTGTATATATATAAATGTCTGTGTATGTATGTGTGTATATATATTTGTGTAATGCAGAGTGACTTATAAACAAAGAGGGTTCAGTTTAACATTATAAAAACTACAAATAAGGATCATTTCAATCCACACAAATAAGATAATACATTTACAACTTCTCTTCAAGTACAACAGCATCAATAAACAGAAAATCGTTACCCTGCTCAGCTGCTTCCTCTTCTGGTCTCATCCATCCAGACTGTGAGCCTGAGGAACTCCTCCCTCGTCGTGAGTAATAGTTTTGCACGTCTGCTGGCAGAGTCTTTCTCACAGCCCAACTAGACGCAGAGGTCCACCCTGACCTATCTGCTGGTGTGTCGAATGAGAACTCCTGCTCACTTTTCCGCTTATAGGGCTGCTGTTCCATAAACTTGAAAGAATCATTCCCTGAACTATTTGAATTCCCTGAGAGGGGTTTTCGGTTTTGCCACCTGTTTTCATTTTGATCGGTGTAGGCAAAATTACCTCTGTAAGTACCTCTGCCCCGATTACCTCTACCGCGGTTAGACATCCAACCTGACCCAAAGTTTTTATTCCACGAATTCCCTGAATTTTCATTTCTACTTTCTTCCCAGTGGGTATCTTTTAACTTTTCTGGATTTCTGGTCCTGGGATCAAGCCCAGAATTTATTTTTTCTGTTACCCAACTGGGACAGGCATTTCTATGACTGTCAGCAGAATTTGGATCATTCGCATCTAGACTGGTATCATTTTTTTCTTTTCTTGTATTTTCATTCTGCCTCTCTGGATCATTCCTTCTGTACCGATCATTTCCCCGTGGACACCTCCAACCATCATTTGTCCATCTTTCCTTCCACCGTGGAGAGTAACTCTCTCTTTCATTTCTACCAAATGATGAACTCTTACTTTTTGTTCTAGATCTTGGTGACCTAGAACGAGACCTGGACCTGGACCACCTTCTGGTTCTCCTCTCTCGGTCTCGCCTCTGCCCCTCTCTATCACTTTCTCTTTCTCTGCTCCGGGATCTAGATTTTTCTCTTGAGGAGGAATCTTTCACTCTTGACTGAGATCTTCGGTTCTCTCTGGAACTCTCTCTTCTTGGGGACAATGATTCAGATCTTCTGCCTTCCCTGGTACTCTCTCTTTTTGGAGATCGGGACTGAGAGTGCCTCCTTTCTCTTGCCATATCCTTTTTGGGGGACTGGGAATGAGATTTTCTCCGTCCTCTAGTGGATTCTTTCTTAGGGGATGGTGATCGAGACTTCCTGCTTTCTTTACTAGTCTCTCTCTTGGGAGATGGAGACTGAGACCGTTTCTTTTCCTGTGCAGTGTCCTTGTTGGGAGACCAAGTTGTAGAAGGAGAATGAAATCTAGATCTTCGAGTTCGAGGCTTTTTGGCTTTCTCTGCTGTATCTACTGGGCTTTCAGATGGTTGAGACACAGTTTCAACCCTTTCATTTGCAGGAGTAGAAGATGGCAAGTTTTCAGAACTTTCTGCCACAGAATTTTCATTCAGTTGTTTAGAGTCGGCATGTACAGATGATTCAATTTCAGATTCATTTTGGTCGCTGCAAAACGAATCACACTCCATAGGTATGATTTCATTATTGTCCTCACTAAAATGCTCCTGAATCTCTTCAGTGTGTGTGTCAGGCAGCTCTAGAGAGCTGGGATGTTCAACGGCAGAGTCAGTCTTTTCTTCTAAGGATTTGTCCAAATCGGTGTTAAGATTATTTTTTAATAAATTATTTTCCGAGTCTTGAATACTATTGAAATTTTCATTTTCTGAAGTACCACATGCTGCGGCTATTTCTGCATCTTCAGTTTTAACATGGCCAAACAACTGAATCTCTGAGTTCTCAGAAGACTTTCTGTCTACTCTTTGTATATTTTCATCCTCACAAGATTCTAAGTTGGGACTCTCTACAAGCTCTTCTGTCTTTACTGTAGAATCTTCATTATCAGTAGTTCCTGCTCTGGGAGTCTCTACTTTCTCTTCAGTAACCACTAACTCTGCATTCTCCAGTAGCTCACCTGCGGGACTAGACACAGGTTGTTGTACTCCAATTTCAGATCCTGAATGTAGTAAGAAATCATCATCTGTACATGTAACTTCCTTTACCTCTGATTCTGAAGATTCAGGTATCTGGTTTTGATCTTGCGATGGATCGCTTCCTTTTTCAAACACATCTTCAGAACTCTCACTTCCCACACACGTGTTCTCAGGTTCTTTCCTTTCCTCCTCTGCTACTAGCACAGGAGGGTCCTGCGTAGATTCGGGACGTGAAGGCTCTTCTTCCTCTCTCTCATGATTCTTGCTATGTTTCTCATTTTCTCCGGGTTCTTCACTGCAACTTTTTAAGCAATCAGCAGACTGGTTTTCTACATCTGTCTGCACAGAACAAATGTTACTACTTTCTCCATCTGATCGTTGCTCTTTCTCTAGAACAGGTGGTGTGTCAGACTCTGCTATTTCCTCCTCCACTGAATCAGAAGATGATGATTTTTCTGGGGGAGGTACAGAACTCCGAAGTTTCTTTTTCAATATAGGTGGTTTTCTCCCTCTTCTCACAGACTTCCGTTTTGGAGCTTGTCTTTTTTGCTTTTCTGACTCAGCTGGAGAGGAAACACTTACAGAAGGATTACTGTTACCTGGGGCATCACACCTAGAATTATTTGTAACTGGTGATCTCTGAGACTGACTTAGGGTCTCAGCTCTTGTATTACGTGTAGATCTCCTTGTAGGGGTTGTTGCTGCAGGTTTTCTTCTTGATCCTCTGGTATTAGATGTACCAGAAGTTTGTTTCTTTTCTTCTCCTTCCTGTGTATGTGCTAATGTGTAGCCTTTGCAAGAAGTACCTGTTAATGTTGAAAAAAAAATTTTTAAATGTATTTCAAAAAAATGACAACAGAGCTGGATGAGATGGCACATGCCTGTAATCCTAGTATGTGGGAGGCTAAGACAGAAGGATCGCAGGTTCGTACATGGTAACTTAGTAAGACCCTGTTTCAAAATAAAAAATAAAATAGGTCTGGGGGTATAGCTCAGAGGTAGAATGGTCCTGGGTTCAAATCCCTAGTATGGGGGTGGGGGAGAGGGGACAATCGCTGGATTTAATTAAATTTAGCATAAAAAAGCCTGTAATCTAGTGAAACAAAATAATTATGAATCAAATTATAAATAGGTGGGTGGCTACTAACACCTGAGCTTTCTTAATATTATACAAAAAAGTTATAACTATATATATATATATATATATTTTTTTTTTTTTTTTGCGGTACTGGGGGTTGAACCCAGGGGGCGTTTTACCTCTGAGCTACACCCCCAGCCCTATTTTATTTTTTATTTTGAAACACGGTCTCACTAAGTTGCTGAGAGCCTCCCAAAGTTGTTGAGGCTGGTCACAAACCCTCAATCCTCCTGGTCTTAGCCTCCCAAGTACTGGAATTACAGGTGTGCGCCACTGAGCCTGGCTCATGTGGGTACTTATAGGGGGGAAAAAGGAAAATAAATTCAGCCAGTTGACTGCTATTTGTTTAATGAACTATTACTATCTAGGCAAAAAGGAGAAAACTGTCAGGTTAGTTAAGACTCAGACTACTTGTTCGTAAATTAACAGATGTTACTTCTAAAGATATATGGTTTGAACATCAGAGCCCTAAACAGAAAAGGAGACTTCTACTTAGTTCCTCAAAATCTTGAACAATTTTTTTCCCCAGTCTGGTGAGTAAACCCAGGGCCTCATGGATGAAACTCAAGCATTCTACAACTGAGCTACATCCTCAGACCTTTTTATTTTACTTTGAGACAGGGTCTCGCTAAGTTGCCCAGGCTGGCCTCAAAATTGTAATCCTCCAGCCTCAGCACGAGTAGCAGGGATCACAGGTATGTGCCACCACACCTGGCTTGAAACAATTGTTTTTAATTGGCAGATAAAATTGTACTGTGTACACCACAATGTTTGTAAATACATATATATATGGATAGATAGTATAGTAACGACTAAATCTAATTATACATTATTGTATATAGTTATTTTGTGATGAGAACTGCTTTATATCTACTCTTAGCATGTTTCATGATGTGTACAATATACTCTTAACAATAGCCATCATATTAATACAATAGATCTCTTGAACTTATTCATTCTAACTCAAATTTTGGATCCCTTAACCAACATCTCCCCAATCCTAACCCCCACCACCACCCACCCCAGCTCCTGATAACCATTATATTCTCAACTTCCATGAAATCAACTATTTTAGATTCTGCATGAGTGAAATCATACAGCATTTGTCTTTCTGTGCCTGGCTTATTTCACTTGGCATAATATCTTCCAAATTTGTCCATGCAATTATAAATGACAAGATTTCCTCCCTTCTTTTTTTTTTTTTTTGCGGTACCGGGGATTGAACGCAAGGGCGTTCTACCTCTGCGCTACGCCCCCGGCCCTATTTTTTTTATACTTTATTTTGAAACCGGGTCTCACAAAGTTGCGGAGGGCCTTGCTAAGGAGAGAGAGAGAGACAGAGAGACAGAGACACAGAGAGAGAGAGACAGAGACAGGGAGAGAGAGAGCGAGAGAGCTGAGGCTGGCCGTGACCCCGGATCCTCCGGTCTCCGCCTCCCAAAGTACTGGGATTACAAGCGTGCGCCACCACGCCCGGCTAAGATTTCTTCCCTTCTAATGGCTGATTGTATATATATACTATAGTTGGAATGATTTTAATATCAATTCACCATCCGATTATTTATAGAAATATCTAAGAGTACTATAACTTATTTTACAGCTTTTCTAAGGCATCAACACTCAACATTTCTATGAAATTGGATAGTTAATAATAATAATAATAATGATGATGTTTAAAAGTAGAAAACCATTTCACAAACTTTACCAAAATTTCCTAAAGATATGGTACTTGTTGGAAAAATAGTTCTTGGCAACACAGAAGAAATGAGAGGAAGGACTTCTGTTTCAATATTCCAAGGCATAAAACCAATTCTGAAAATTCAAAATAGACATTTCTGTTTAAGTTGTTTAAAAAAATTAAACCAGCAATTTCAAACTATTAATCCTGCAAATCTGGTTAGCAATATTAAAATTCAGTGCTTACACCTTTTTGCCCCAAAACTGAAAATATAAACCCAAGGTTATTCACTGGCTACCAACTGGCTGCAAAGAAAAAACCTTTAAAAGCATGCTTTCTATTCAATTAGTGGCAAAGAGAGACAAAGGCAACTTAATATAAACAGATGTGTCTCTTTAAAATAAGTTAATATTTTGCAAGATTTTTGCTTTAGCTTTTCCTTACCACTCTAAAGACACCAACTTTGAAGTGTAGCTCAACATACAATAAAACACATGGATTTCAAGAATACAGTTTGATGAACCTTAACCAACATATATGTATCTGTGTAAGCACGGTCCTAATCAAGAAACAGAACATTTCCATCTTCCCAGAAAATCCCCTCATGAACCTCTGCACTCTTCTCCCTCCTTTCCAGGCAACCAGTGAACTAAATTTTATTGCTCAAGGATGAGGGCTCCTCGAAGTTCTCAGTGTCCCTATGGACCAGTTATGATCCCCCAAATTTCCTGCATTCAAACTCAATCCATTTCTCAAGCTCCTTGTTCTTATTCCTCTATGTTTAATTTAGGTCTCCTAGCAAAAGACTAGATCATTCAGTATCAGGTGAGATTCTGAAGAGTAGAGAACCTAGAAAAATAATGCACGACTTGAGTATACCTAGCTGGCCTTTCTAATTTCATTTCTATTATTGTGCCATCACCCTTCCTGGAGGGTAAAGGCCCTATACAGAACTATATCTGTATTTTATCTGTCACTGTATCACTACACTGTATCACTACAGTGACAGATAAAATAAGTCACAATGTGTAACAGGGAATGAATACATAAAACTCAAGCAAAGCCCTTGAACTTTATGTAGGAGCTTAAATTAAGTAAATTGAGTGTACCTGGCATTGTGCTAATAAGCTTCAGGGCTTAAACTAAGAAAAAAGGACTAAGCCGGGTGTGCTGGTGCACGCCTATAATCCTAGTACTTGGGAGGCTGAGGCAGGAGTTTACCAGGTTCAAGGCAAGCCTCAGCAAGTAGTGAGACTCTCATCAACCTAGCAAGACTGTTAAAAAAAAAAGAAAGAAAAGAAAAAAGAAACACTAGATTATAGAAAGTCACAAATGCTAATTTTCCAAAATGCTAATTTATTTTTTCTTTTTTCAGTACTAGGGATTGAACCCAGGGCCTTGCACATGCTAGACAAGCAGTGAGTTACATCCCCAGACAAAATACTTGTTCAAATAGTTATTCGGAAGAATATTTCTGAGAAGGGAACAACATAAACAATGCTTTAGCAGATAGCACACAGATAAGACTGGTGCTTTCCCCTTTAAATGAATCTGGCATGTAAATATCTATACTCATTAAACAAATAGATTAAGGATTCTTTACTTGCCAAGTGGTCTTTAGATTATCATCTTCATGAGGCATTTAAAGTTATACTAAATGTCCTTAAGAAGATAACTATCAAGTAAGTACCCTTTTACTTAAGAATTAATAATATCTGTGTGCATGTTAGCTATGTAAACACTTTAGTAAACATTTATTTTTTTACCTTCCAATTCCAGGTAGTGTATCAGGAAACCATGATAATTCCAGTTCCTGTCTCTTCTGCCTAATCAATGCACTGATTTCATTGACTTCTATAAATTCTGTACTAAAAGATAAATTTAGACCATTGAGACCATCCAGAAACTCCAAAACTGAAAGTTTAGAGTAACAACTGGGTTATACCAAGAATTCGGCAGCAGTTTTCATAACTAGCATTATGGCTTGTACTTGTGAGATAAACTCATTCCTAAAGTATGTAAAAATTTTATATTACAAATCAAAATTATATTTAATTGAATCCTAAAAATAATGCTTGAATTTCTACTGTGACACACTTTTTAAAGGGTTAGTTAATTCAGACTAATAACCCATTAATGACAGAAATGCTAGGTGCAAAACCTTCC
This sequence comes from Glis glis, assembly GCA_004027185.1. Classification (NCBI taxonomy): domain Eukaryota; kingdom Metazoa; phylum Chordata; class Mammalia; order Rodentia; family Gliridae; genus Glis; species Glis glis. The sequence goes on from PVJS01024927.1 coordinate 18,728, forward strand.
CACTTTAATTACAAGACAAAAGAAAATAAAGGAGGGTATGGTTATTACAACCAAAAATGGGATATAGCTGAGCTTTTAAAAGCCTACTCAGGCTGGGTGTGGTAGTGCACACTTGTAATCCCAGTACTTGGGAAGCTGAGGCAGGAGGATCGCAGGTTCGAGGACAGCCTCAGCAAGCAGTGAGACTCTCATCAACCTAGCGAGACCTTGTTTCTTTTCTTTCTTTTGTGGCACTGGGAATTGAACCCAGGGGCATCCTACCTCTGCCCCCAGCCCGATTTTATTTTTATTTTGAAACAGGGTCTTACTAGGTTGATGAGTCTCACTACTTGCTTAGGCTGTCCTCGAACCTGCGATCCTCCTGTTCCAGCCTCCCAAGTACTAGAATTACAAGTGTGCAACACCAAGCCTGGTGACCCTGTTTCAAAATGAGAGTAAAATAGGGCTGGGGGTGTACCTCAGAGGTAGAATGCCCCTGAGTTCAATCCCAAGAAACACACACACACACACACACACACACTACTCAGATGTAACTGTTTCTCTGGTACAATGCCAAACTCTAAAATTAAATTACACAATCTTACCTTGTTGGTTCAATTAACTCTGTGATTTTAAAACCCCAACTTAATCTCTAAATTCCATAAATATCTACTTAGCATCTACCTGCCAGTCAATATGGATTAAAAAATGACTATATCTGCTTTAAAAATAGCTCTGCTTTATTAGGTACTACTCCCACAATTCAACAAATAGCTACTCCCTCACGATACAACAAGACTGTATAGAACAACTTAATACTAATGAAAACAAAGCCCACTGGCATACGCAAACACTGCATACAGAGAAACTCATAAAATATCAGGTTTTCTCTTTGTTACAGCCAGTTTGTTTTCCAAAAGAAACAAAAACAAACAACATGGCGAGCTTTCATAATTTATTGAGCTCAGAGTTTAAATTTCTACCAAAAGTTAACTATAATGACGTTTTAATAATTAAAAGTAGAAAATACTAACCAGTAAGCTCTATAGGTAAAAGAAGATTCTCCAGTGTGACTACTAGAAGAAAACATATTGGAGAAAAAATTTCTGAAGCAATGACTTGTACACTGATTTGTTCTTCGAGGCTAGAAATGTAAAAAGCAGTTAGTGAAACAGGACACAAAACTATTTCCATAGTAGGTACATAATAGTTACATTAAAAATTTTTTATATACCCAAGGCACTAGCATTATATACTAAACAACCATAAAGCATTACAATCTGATACAAACCTTATTTATCTTTATTGCTGCGTTTTTCTTTCCTCCCATTTTATCATATGTAGAGTTTCCTGTATAAACACACAAAATGAACTGGTTACCTTGCCTTCATTTTTATTTAAAAAGACTACAAACCTCTAACATTGGCAAGAAAAGTTAAAATATGTAGAAAAGTTGCATTTCTAGTAATAACACTTGCATTTTTACATTTTTTCCAAATGCTAATTTCCTCCCCTTCCTTCCTTCCTTTTTTTGTCTTTTCCTTGGAGTATTAGGGATTGAACACATGGCCTCACACATGCTAGGCAAGGACTAAGCTATCTCTCTAGTCCTTTATTTATTTATTTATTTATTTATTTATTTATTTATTTGGGGGGGTACCGGGGATTGAACTCAGGGGCATAGTCCTTTATTTTGAGACAGGGTCTCGCTAAGTTACCCAGGCTGTCTTCAAACTTGCAATCTTCCTGCCTCAGCCTCCCAGTAATTTCATCCTATCTTGTTAAGCCATAGAGATAAGGAAAATATAATAAAACAGCTGCACTCAAAGTATGTGAGTATGAAAATTCTAGTCCGCATTTTCTGCCACCCTATTCAAACTTAAAAGTATCTTGTAACAATAAAGTGGGAAACTACTGCGCCTAGAACAAGATATATACTGATAGCTGGGCACAGTGGACAGGACTATAGTCCCAGTAGCTTGGGAGGCTAAGATGAGAGGATGACGAACTCGAGGCCAGCCTGGGTAGCTTTGTAAGTCCCTGTTTCAAAATAAAAAATAAAAACGTCTAAGGGTGTAGCTCAGTGGTAGAGCACCCTGGCTTCAATTCCCAGTTACTTACACACACACACACACACATACACACACAAAGATATATACTAGTTATCAAGCTATTTAATACCAATAATATACTCAATATTTCTTTTCCAGCTATTACCTAAAAATAGGTATTGCTAGCTCAGCTAAAGTAGGAGCTGGCCAGGGGAAAGAGACCATCAGCCCGAGCCAACCCTAACTTACATTCAGCCACTAGTGTCCACTTCAAGCAAGTGTTTCCCTTCTTAGATTTTACAGGGAAACCTGTGAGTGCTGGTTAAAATGGTGTTTTGTGACAGGAGTGCTGGCGGCTGCACTGTATACAGCTTGTTGTTGTTGTTGTTGTTTAACTGTCTCATTTGGAGATTGATTTCTATAAGTACTTCCAGATTAAGAAAGATAAAGGGTACAATTAAGCACAAAAATTGCCTAACACCTTTATAGCCATCAATACATTTCTGGTCCACAATCGACTGCTTCGGGTACTGTCACTGCTACTTCCTCAGAACCCTGAGAAAAGCCTAGAGTGCGAATGACAACTGGCTTTTGGTTTTCAGCCTGGCTTTCTTCATAAAGGGTCTACTGACTTTCTACAACATAAATCACACTGACCAGGAGGCCCGTTTCCTGTTACTACAAGGTCGTGTATATTTTTCCGTTTTCTTGTGAGTCCAGTTGGTAATAGCATACTTTCTACTTAACAGCAGCTGTTTGGTTTAGAGCTATTATTCACCCTTCTCACACATCCACCCATGACTATTGTTACAAATGCAATTTGGATGTTGGGGGCAAGGGAGCTGGCTGCGTTTCAGGGACCTACTGTTGTGTGCTTTGATTATGTATCTAAAAGATGACATAATGGCTTTTTAAAATTCCTTAAGAAGGCAGGAGTAAAAATGTATGGTAGGTACCCAGCTACATTCCTAAGCAATAACCATCTTTATTCAGCTAGACACAGAATTGCTACGCTGCAGTTGTAGAGTGTCACTGATGCCCTATGGGTGCTGAGTTGTTTTGATTCACACAATACTTAATGAGTATATACTGTTTACACAGCATTCTTTCACTTGGAAGCCTATCTCAGGAAACCATCATTACACACAATGTTCTCTATGGAAAGAACTATTAGTTTTCTGGCCCATATTAAGTACTGAACAGCTCCAATGACAACCTCCAAAATATTCCATACTGGAGAGTATCTCTACATTGTGGCTGCCTAGAAATCAGTTCACAAATCCATTATACTAATTTGCCTTTAGATAGCAGAGTTATGCCTTTTTATTTATTTTTTATAAAAATAACATACATATTTTAAGAAGTCAAACAGCACTTCCAGGCTTATAAAGGAAACTACAGAACTATACACTCTTTGTTTCTGCTTATCAAAAAGCACTCACCAAATCCTCTGGTTCTTTCTTTCAATGTTTATCTATTTCTAAGTAACACCCATAATATTCTACCTTGATTTTTTAAAGATATTTTCTACTTTTTATTAAACTATGGGAGATAAAGACTTCTTCTCTTTCTACTACTGCCCTACCTATTCCCCCTGCTGCCTTCATTCAGTCTACATTGTCCTATCTGATATAACAATATATCAACATTTGATATAGCAATAGTATATAATTATAACTGTAGAAACATTAATCACTGTTGAACCAAGAGCTGAATTACAATCTTCTTATACAACTTCTTGCTTTTCCTAGGTTTAATAACTTGTTTTTTTCTTTTACTTTTTTCTATGTTATCTAGTAGTAATTCAGCTAACTGTATAACAAAAGTATAAATTTCCTCTTAAGACACTCAAATACACCAACTCATGCATCAAGTTTACTTCCTGACTCTCTTGGAAATGCTCCTCTTTTGTTTATTTTCATTGGTAGATTCCTAAATGTTATTATCTCTAAGTCTTTGGGGTAACTCAGTAACCCAGAAAATGCCTTCAGCCTCCTATTTGGGAAAATATAACAAGTACTGTGCGTGCTTTGGAAAACGACCATAGGTAGAGGACTGGAGCCTGCCTCTCTATGGTGTCCTCTCTCTCATCTGTGCTGGGATTCAGTTCAACCCTCAGTCTAGAGTGAACCACCCCTCCTCTACAGGCTCTCTCAGCCATCTGCAGGACCATCTGCCCCTCTGAAGAGCTAGCCCACTGCTCTGGCCACACCCCTACGTCTGCTTTCAGAGACGGTGGAGCTTTCAAACCTGAGACTTTGAAGTTCTTGATTCTTAACTCCACTCTCCCAATGAAAGGTTTAGGTTCCTGCTAAGACAGTTTGCCACCCCCCTTGTAAAATCAATTTCAAGCATCTATTTTGAGGATATTTTTAAGAGATGCCCCCCCAGTTCTCTTTTCTTTATGGCTTAAATTTTTTTCTTTTCATTCCATTATTGTCATTTTAATAGAATATTGGGAGGGATTACAGAATTAAACAGGTGTTTAATCTGCTATGCTTAACTGGAAGCTTGTCTTATTTAATTCAGTCTATCTTCAAACAAATTTTATGAAACACTAATCCCAAAAGACGCTTCTTGAAAACATCCTTTTGTACAATACAAACTAGTATAATAAAGTCTCTGAGCTTAAAGCCCAGTACTTGGCAGGCATTCAATGAAAGTTTGATTGAAGCCGGGCGTGGTGGCGCATGCTTGTAATCCCAGTACTTGGGAGGCTGAGACAGGAGGATTGCAGGTTCGAAGCCAGCTTCAGCAACTTAGTGAGGCCGTCAGCAACTTAGCGAGACCCTGATTCCAAATAAGAAATAAAATAGGTCTGGGGGTGTAGCTAGGAGGTAAAAGGTCCCTGGGTTCCATCCTCAGTACAAAAAAAAAAAAAAAAAAGTTTGACTGATTCCAGAACTAATAAAAACAATTAACAGACCAAGCATGTACTTAAAGAAGTACTACATTTAAGAAATGCCTGAAATGGGGATACTCTTTGTAAACTATATCAATTAAGTGATCAACCCAAACCAAATTTAATGTTCATGTCAAGAAACAAGTACAGGAATGAGCATCCTTAATCCAAAAATTCAAAATCTAAAACTTTTTGCATGCTGACATGATGATCAAAAAGTTTCAGATTTTGAAGCATTTCAGATTTTGTATTTTTGGGTTATGAAGTCTCTATGAAGATAATCCAAAATCCCCAAAACTCTAAAATCTGAAACATTTCCAGTCCCAGCATCTTGGTTAAGGGCCACTAACCTATACATAAAAGAAGTAAAGCCAGGTGTGATGACGCACACCTGTAATCCCAGTACTTGGGAGGCTGAGACGGGATTGCAGGTTCAAGGCCAGCCCCAGCAATGTAGCAAGACTCTCAGCAACTTCGCAAGACCTTGTTTCAAAACAAAAAATTAAAAAAGCTGGGAGTGGTGGCATACATTTGTGATCCCAGTACTTGGGAGACTGAGGCAGGATTGCAGGTTCGAGGACAGCCTCAGCAGGAGGAGTGAGACTCATCAACCTAGCGAGAAACCTGTTTCAAAATAAAAATAAAATAGGGCTGGATATGTAGCTCGGAGGTAGAATGCTTCTGGGTTCATATCCCCAGTGTTACCCCCAAATTGATTAATTAATTTAAAAAGGGCTAGGGGTGTAGCTAGGAGGCAGAACACCCCTGGGTTCTATCCCCAATACCACACACACACACACACACACACACACACCAAGAAGTTGAAAGCAAAAAAAAAAAAAGCAGGAATTCACTTATTTAGAATAATAGAAAAAAATGAAAGTGGCATGTTATGAACAAATTAGCCAACAGGTTTATCGTCTACCCTTTCACAGTATCTCTAGTGAGGCAACAGCATCTTCATTATATGGGGAAGCTAAATGTTTATGTATGAAATTTTACTAGAGTCACAGGTATTTTTATGGGAAGAAACTAGTATAAAACCCAAGTTGCTTGATTCCAATAAAATCTTCCATTAAACCTGCTGGAGTTTTCACTAATGTTATATTATAGTTATAGGCTAGAAAAATATTTTCTAATACAGATATAAAATTTTCACAATTTCATGAGCTCTCTTAATTAGTTTGAGTAGTATATAACATAAAGATAAGTAATTTTTCAGTGAGTCAAAGTGGTGCATGCCTGTAATCCCAGTACTTACGAGGCTGAGACAGGAGGATGGCAGGTTTGAGGCCAGCCTCAACAACTGAACAAAGGCTAAGTGTATAGTTCACAAGGGCTGGGGTACAGTTCAGAGGTAAAATGTCCTCTGATTCAATCCCCAGTATCAACAACAACAACAAAGTAACTTTTGGAAAAAAGTCACACACCTATGCTTAAAGCATAATTCATCCCACTTCAAAACCTTTTTTTTTGTATGTGTATATGGTGCTGAAGATTGAACTCAGGGACATTCTACCTCCAAGCTACATCCCAGCCCTATTTTTTTTTTTTTTTTGCGGTACCAGGGATTGAACCCAGGGGTATTCTACCTCTGTGCTATACCCCCGGCCCTACTTTTTATACTTTATTTTGAAACCGGGTCTCACGAAGTTGCGGAGGGCCTCACTAAGTAGAGAGAGAGAGAGAGACAGGGAGAGAGAGAGAGAGAGAGAGAGCTGAGGCTAGCCGCGAACCCGGATCCTCCGGTCTCCGCCTCCCAAAGTACTGGGATTACAAGCATGCGCCACCATGCCCGGCCCTGTTTTATTTTTTTATTTGGAAACAGGGTCTCGCTAAATTGCTGAGAGTCTCGCTATACTGCTGAGGCTGGCTTTGAATCTGCAATCCTTCTGTCTCAGCCTTCCAAGTACTGCGATTACAGGTGTGTGCCACCATGCCTAGCTTCAAAAACCTTTAAGAGTTTAAGAAGCTAAACAGAGTTGTTTCTATAATCTAGCAAACCAATCCTACATAAACAGGTGACATTTTTTCTCAAGTCCTTTTATAAAAAGAAATCCAAATTATCCTTTAGATAAACCATGCTTTCTGTTCAGTATAACTGAATAAAGGTGTACTCAATTATACAATCTCCCACTACCTCTACCTTCACCTTAACTTTGTCTACCTTTACCTTGCTCAGTCATGAAATGCCAACATTTAAGGGTCCATGGTTGCTTTTCTGTTATATGATAGGTTCATTACTGCTCCTAAACTTTGAGATAATTCTCAAGTAACTTTTTTTTTTTGGTATTAGGGATTGAACCCAGGGTCATTTTACTTCTGAGCTACACCCCAGACCTATTTTATTCTTTATTTTGAAACAGGGTCTTGCTAGGTTGCTGAGTCTGTCCTCGAACCTGCGATCCTCCTGTCTCAGTCCCCCAAGTACTGGGATTACAGGCATGTGCCATCATGCCTGGCTGAATTCACCAACTTTTGACTCTGGGAAATATTGGCACACGTGCCTAACTTCTTCCAAAACTTCCACCCTCAATAATGAGCCAGAAGGTTAAAAGAATACCACAATTATCTAGGGATTTTTTCTAAGCTGCTAATATCCATTCCCCAAATTTAATGATAGCACTTTGTATGTTCACACATTTGCAGCCAGTGATTATACAGGACAAATACAACAGATTCTCATGCCAGAGATGTTAAAGTGTGAAAAAATGGGCTCCTCAGTATTGGTCAAGTAAGAGACATGTTAAATAACTTGTGAAGACAAAAAGCAATGTAAACCTCAGACATGAGCTTATTACCTTCTCTTCTGAAAGCTTCACAGATTTTAGATTTATTATGCTTCCCATTCTTTTACCAGGGAAAGCTATTTCCTAAAATAGTTTCACTGCATTGTATCCCAATGAAAAGACTTAAAGATGTTTACTTACACACAGCTATCCCTTATGGTAGAACACACAGAAATTTCAGTTATTTTGGTTAAAACTCTCTTATGACCTCAAGCTTCCTTTCCAATATTTCCTTTTTCTTTCTTTTTTTGTGTGTGGTGTCAGGGATGGAACCCAGGGGCATTCCTCTGAGCTACACCTCCTGTCCTAGATTATTTTTTATTTTGAAACAAGATCTCACTAAGTTGTGGAGGCCCTCACTGAAGTTGCTGAGGCTGGCTGCGAACCTGTGATCCCTCTGTCTCAGCCTCCCAAGTGCTGGGATTACAAGCGTGCGCACCCCGCCCAGCTCCAAAATTATTTCTGATCATGGTCTTAAATATTCTTGTTTGAACTCAAGAATAAGAAAATAAATGACAACTGGAAGAAATCATCAATTTAAGAGGTAAATAAATAAACACGTATTGATATAAATTGATCACCACTAAAACAGCCTGAAAATAAATGGACCTTATATATGATATGCAAACATCCAAATTTCTTAAAAGCCTCTCTATTTGGGGAAGGATTTTCCTCATGTTTATTGAGGTCTATAATTCACAAATAAAAATTGCATATAATTAAGATATACAACTTAATGTTCAAATATAACATACATTATAAAATAATCACTGCAATTAAAGTAATTTACATAGCCATCACCTCACAGTTTTCCATTTTCTTTCATTCTTTTCTGTAGCAAGAACATTTAAGATCTACCCTCTTAGTACTGGTAACTATATTCACACTGTTGTATACTTGATCTCCAAAACGTTCACACATAAAATGAACCATTGTATCCCTTGAACAATGTCTCCCCATGGCAACAACCATGCTATTCCTAAAAGAGAATTTCTGAATATACCCTCCAAACACTCTCCTTCCTACCAGCCTTCTCCCTCTCAGTAACTGGCAATTCTCATTTTACCAGTTGCTCTTGTCAAGACCAGGGAGTAACCTTGACCTCACTCTTTCTTGTACTCTGCATCCAATCCATCAGCAAATTCTATTAAATTCACCTTTTTTGCAGCACTGGGGATTGAACTCAGGGGCATTCTACCTCAGAGCTACACCACCAGCCCTACTGTGTGTGTGTGTGTGTTACTGGAGATTGAACCCAGAGGCATTCTATCTTTGAACTATACCCCCAGCCTGATTTTATTTATTTGGAAACAGGGTCTTGATAGGTTGCTGAGAGTCTCACTAAGTAGCTGAGGCTGTCCTCAAACCTGCGATCCTCCTGTCTCAGCCTCCCAAGTACTGGGATTACAAGTAAGCCTGTGCCACCACGCCCGGCTAGATTCACCTTTGAAACATAATATACAGTTATGTGTAGCTTGGCCTAGCCTGCAAAATAAATGCCCACCTCCTTGTTTACAAACAGCTCATAGTAATGTGTTCTCTTGAACAGAGTCAATAGCCTGAACCCCAAGGAAGTCACAAAGCACTATGGATAGTGTCTTTTTAATCAGGCCCTGCTGCTAAGTCTTCTTGTATTAGGGAATCATGAACCAGACATGAACAAAAGACAGGAATATTTAACTGCTCATGGAGATAAATATGTTAGAGGTGCTTATTTCCTGTAAGTGTGGCTAGAGGTCAAGCCACAACTGCCTCTGGGAATTGTGAATTAGTTTCTTGCTGTCACAGGCTTTCTAAGACACAATGTAGGTTGTTAAAATTGGGAAACGCTCTTTT
>PVJS01024928.1:0-14670 GCA_004027185.1 Glis glis
TGAACTTTGGAATTGCTTAAAGGAAAAAAATTCTGCCTAATATCTGCGATCATATTTCCTTCTCTTCTTTCAAAGTCAGAATATTAGATGAAGAAAATGAAAGATATGTCCCTTTAGGTCTCTATTCCCCTCTATCCTAGGAATAACCAGTTTAAAAATCTGTAAACAAGCCAGGTGTGATGGCACATGCCTGTAATCCTAGTACTTGGGAAACTGAGATAGGAGGATCACAGGTTGGAGAACACCCTCAACAATGTAGCAAGATTCTCAGCAACCTAGCGAGACACTGTTTCAAAATAATAATTATAAAAGGTGTAGCACAGAGATAGGATGCCTCTGGGTTCAATTCCCAGTACTGAAAAAAAAAAGGCAGAAACACAGTAGAAAAGATGGTGGTAAGGAACAGGCTGAGATAGAAGAAGAGAAGCTAGACCATGCATAAAAGGAAAGTCCTGGACAAAATCATAAAGGAGGCCAAGATCGTCTATAGTTTCTTCATTCTTCTCTACACACCTCTTGTCACTTGTAGCAATACTTAGGTGCCCAGTAGTCTCCTCTTATCCGCTCATCCCCACTATCTGGCACAGTGTCCCTGGCTCCCAAAGATGTCATCCAAGTCTGAACATGATGCCCTTGGTCATCCACTCACCAGAGTGAACTTTTATGGTCATCTGACCTCTCTGTGTATCCCCACAGCTTCCAGGATAGCGATGATACAACACACACTCAACATGTACTTTCTGAATGAAAACAGAACTAGATAAAGAGGGCTGGCAGACGTCACAGGCACATGGCTGGCCTTGGAGTAGATATCATGGCTCAGACTTTGGGAAGAAATGACCTTCAGTCCCCACCAAGGCAATGACCTACTCACCAGCCCTAGAGGAAAGAAAGTAAGGCAACAAAAGCCAGTTTGCACAACAGTAGGTGGTTAATTCTGGACCAAGACACACACACACACACACACACACACACACACACACATACACACACACCACCCAATCCTCCCTTATCACAGTAGACCATTGTCAAAAGTCCTATCACTGAAGATGTTTGAACACACTAGATCTGCTAATATTTTAAGCCATCAGTCATTTAATACCGCAGTGTGGTATGTGATGCCCTATGGTTCCTAGTCCTGTTTCAATCAAGAGTAGGAAAAGAGAAAAGCAGGGGCCATCAATCTAGTTGAAGTCATAGAGCAATAGATTAGGAATCAGGTGGGAAAAGATGCCTCTCAGGCAAGTGGCCCAGGTGCAGTCTTCTAGGCTAGGAAATCTTTGTCTGGCTAAAGCAGATACTTACCCCAAACCTGGGAGGTTGACACTCACTCAGCCACTGAGAACAGCTGTTTTAAGTCTCAAAAACAAGATGCCTGTGTTTCTGGCAATGCGAGCGACCCACATGTAGAGAGTCAGCCGCATTAAAAAGCAGCTTCACCCTCAAACCCACAATCTCCATCAGCAGGCTTTGCCAACAAGCTCCAGTCCCAGGGCCGAGGCCTGGCAGTTTAAGCAGACCCTGAGAGGAAGAAGTACAGGCAAGAGGTGATCAAAAGCTGGAACAAGTGATTGTGGATACTGGCCAGGTTGGATTTCCTGAACAAAATGTCACCCATATTCCAGAACTCAAGAGAGAAAGAGCACAGATGATAAATATCCAGACACATACACATGCACGCACGTGTGCGCGCACACACACACACACACACACACACAGGCGCACACCCAGAGAATAGAGACACTGCAGAGAGACAAAGTAAAGAGAACAGAGAGCCAGTACAAAGTCAACTGAAGCCTGAGATAGGAGCCCAAAGCCCTCCAGAGACATGCCACAGTGGCACGGCTCTGACCACTGACCATTCCCAGCTGGAGTTGAAACATATTAGCCAGAAAGTGGAAGGAGAAGCCAGCAGGACCGAGACATCGGGTCCAGATGCAATATTTGAAACTCTGCCCCCTGGGGTCTTGCTTGGCAAGAGTGCTGTAGGGTGCTAACCTCTGATCTAGTTGCCTAGATAAACAGACAAGTGCAAGGGGTTTCAGAATGAGGCCCTTCATACTTCATTTGTCAATAAGGGTTCATATGACAAGAAACAGATGCCACCATGAGACACTGCCTCCCATGAGCAGAATTTACAAGGCAAGATAGGACAAACTGTTCTGCCAACCCGGAACCCAGCCACCCACTTTGAGAATATAAAAGGGAAGAGAAGACAGGGAAGGAGGATTGGTGAAGGATCTTTTGGGAAGGGAGTCATGCCCTGCAGTAAATCGCATCACAAGGGGGGGGGGGTCCCACTGCACAACTCAAGGCATCATTCCAGTTCCATTCTATGAGACCTGGAGCTCTAGAAGCCGCTAGATACATAGAATGAAACACAAATGCTGCCCCAGAAATTTGCAAAGCCACAGTCTTCTCCCACCGCACCACCTGTCCCTTAGGGGGAGAGGAACAGAATGCTGCCTTCTGTCCATGTATCTAGTGAGGGAATCTGAAGGGTTCACTCGGAGAGTTTTGAAATGGTTTGCCTGCCATCAGGAGACAAAAAGGGCAGGTGCCTGATGTGTGCTTAAGACCAAGCATCAGCAACCTTGAGAACATCAGCTCTCAGTGGACCACCGCTAAGCCCCTCAATTAAGTGACTGGACCTCCCCCCTCCCCAGTTAAAAGAAACCAGACTGTAGACTGGGGCGGGACTCCAGCCCACAAAAGAAAAGAATGAGGGATGGAAGAGTTGACCGTTTGGGTGGCAAAGCCAGAAGTTCATTTGAGTATGTAATATACCTACAACCCCATATCCATTGCAGAAAGAGAGATGGGGGGTAGGTATTTCTCATGGGCCAAAAGTGGGTCATGCAGGAGAACAAACCCACACAAGAACTTGAAGTCACTCAGTGATTACTCAGAATAAAGAGGCATCAGCCTAGGTCAAGGGAGATGTATGAAAAACAGAAACAAAGAAACTCCAAGATCCCTGCAACATTGCTCATAAAGTACCAGCTTGAGCCCTATGCAGACCCAGAGAGAAGAGGCCACTAGCCAGTAAGAACTGTCCTAGGCTTTACATACCCTCTCCCAATCTATCCGCATCCAGACATCAAGTAAAACAGGAAGCAGCAGCCAGCTTGTGGGGGACACAGTGAGCATTAAAAAAAGAGCATGAGCAACCAAGAGGCCTCCATTCAGCACCGAAGACCTGGCTGGAGATGAGGAGATTTAAACCTGTATTGGTCTGCTACTGCTGTGTAACAAATCATGATTTTAGCAGCTTACAGCAGCTTCTTATCTCATGGTTCTATAGGTCAGAAGTCATGCATGGCTCAGCTAGGTTCTCTGCTTAGAGTCTCCAAAGGCTAAAATCAAGGTATTGGCCAGCAAAAGTCTTATCTCAAGATTCTGGAAAGGAATCCACATCCAAGCTCATAAGGTTGTTGGCAGAATTTAGTTCCTTGTGGCTACAGATCTGAAGTGTCCATTTCCCAGCTCTTGGCCAGTAACCAATTTCCGTTCCATATGGCTTTCATGTCCTCTCATGGGGTCCCATCTATCCTGAAAGCCAACAAGAGTACATTGAATGCCTCTCAGGCTTAGAATCTCTCCGAATTCTCCTTCTGCTATCAGCCAGAGAATAGTCTCCACTTTATAAGAGCTCAAGTGATTAGATGGGCCCACTTGGCTAATCTTTTTGCCTTATAAACTAACATAATCATGAGCATGATATGTCATCATATTTTCAGATTTTACCACACTCCAAGGGAAGGAGAGTATATAACACTGAGGGTCACTGCTGGTCACTCATTCACGGAATTCTACCCTACCACAAACACTGAGTCAGGTTGGAAGTTGTAATTATTCCTCAGGTGTGAATATTCATAACACTAAATCAATCTGTTTGTAACACCAAAGAATTGTGAAACTGTGTGTTAGTGAAGAATGACCAGAAAAGTCTGCTCTATCAGACCCATTGAACTGTTATCATTTATGTCAACTTTGAAAAAAGAAACAGATTTCACATTAAAAAAGAAAATCCAGATGCCCAGCTGCTTCTGAAAAATTGGAAGATTTGGAATCACCAGGCCAGTACTCTGAGTAGAAACAACATTCTGTGCCTCTGTATCGGCTCTGACATGGGCCTGAGAGCTTCTGCTCCCCTTAAGGGATTCAGGAAACCTCACTGGGCCCTGTTGGCACCAGGTGTTTGATCTGGCTCTAAAGCATTACACAAGTGTTGGCTGTTACTACCTGTAAAGTGAGGTCATTGGAATGGATGATCTACTTCCGCTCCAATCGGCTATAATTCCAGTCCATAAGATGGATTTTTTGGTCACTTTTCCCAAAAAGGTATAAAATAATCATCTAAGACCCAGGGTGGTCCATGTCCCCAGAGTGTGTTATAAAAACCATAAAATCAGGCATTTGCCCTGGGAGTTGCAGAAAGACTTCAATAAACTGCAAATGTAGTTTTCCACTGGGCAACATTTAGGGACTGACTTCTTTAAAAGTAAATAGAAAGTGAGATGGGGAAAGGAGACAAAGTTACCATCCGACATTAAGACACAGGGGCAAGGCTCCAAGAAAGGAGGGGATTGTAGGGAAAATAAACATTGGCAGTCAGAGAGCGAATCCCCAGTGGTTCATCCAGAGAAAAGAGCCAAGAGTTTATAGTACTTTTTGGTTTGTTTTATTTATTTTTCCCCCACAAGATATAAATCAATCTATTTAGATAGGGATGGTCGAGAGAACACATTTTATTGCTGTGGCTAATTTCCCAAGGGAGAAGGATCCTTGTGTTTCATTTCAAACTTTTTTTTTTCTACCCCTTTCGGTTTTGTGAAACCCCACAAGTTTATGAAAAGTCGTCCAAATGAGGATGCAGAACTTAGCAAACTATTCCCATCTTTAATTCACATAAAAGTGGAAACACATACCCCTGCTCATGCACACATAGTTCTAGAAACCCGGAAAACTAATTGAGTGCCAAGCACTTCTGGTACCCTAAGGATACATACATATATATATATATATATATATATATATATATATATATTGGTAGCCTGAGGCTGCCAGAAACTTTGCCTGCTGAATGAATTATAGAACAGGAAGCAGATGGGCTGTGTATATGAAACAACCACTATCTGGCATGATGTGCTGTGCAATTTGGCTGCAAAGATTAAATTGAGCTATTGAATGTTTAATACACTATGCATAACAAATACAGCCAGAGCCACAAAACAGCATAAATTACAGAATTGGTATTCACACGGCCTTTCCCAGGAATCAATACACTGCCACCGCTCATAAGAGTCTGTTGTTTAATACACATAAAGAAGAGAAGAATTCTTCTATTAAAATGAGTTATCTGGGCTATTTACCAAAGGCAGTGATTTAGCAGTGGTAAAGTCTATGTAGTGCTGTTGAATGCAGATGATAATGCTTCTTGTCCTTGTCTGCCTGTTTCATTGCGCCTATCAGTTGCTGGGGCTGTGAGTCCCTTGGGTACATTAGCAGTCAGCCCAGGAAGTGTGTTTAAGTAATGGACATAATGTTCACATTTGCTAGACCAGCCTTCTCCCTAATCATGAATTATTCTTCCCCAAGGCTCAATTGGAACATTACTTTAGAAGCAGAAGATTTAATCCTTTTCAGCTGATTGGAGGGAATGATTACAGTATTATTTTCTTGTACAGGCTGTCTCCAGTGAAGGTGCCTTTTTCTGTCCCCATCTTTAATAGGCAGCAATCTTTATTTCCCTGGAGGGAAATGGCAATGAATTCGAAATGGGATAAATCTTCAGGAATGCAAGGTGCCGACGCCGTAGATCACCGCTGGTTAGTTAATTAGTTTAGCCCTGGCTTGTTTCATCTCTGAGACAGAATACCTTGTAACAAGGGGAAACAGTGGGTAGGTGGGTGGGTGGGAGAGTAGAGGAGCCAGCTGTAGGTGGATAAATAACCAGATGCCTTAAAGCAACAATGCCTCTGCGATTCCCACAATCAGGAAAAGAAGCAGTTCTCGCCTGATTCCAGCCATGCTGACTTTAAGGACAATTCAAGTGACGGAAAGGGCTTGCGTCTTTATCTCAAAGGAGCTGTTAAAGCAGAGTAAGGCAGAACAGGGTAGAAAAAGAGACTGAAGGCGATTGGAGTTATCACCCTAAAAGGATATTTATATACAGGGCTCACCCCGGACTAAGACCTGGGAGGGAAAAAAAATTGTCTTTGGACATTATGGTGACTGCTCTTTAAGCACCATTGCACGGAGAAGCAATAAATAACAACTGACTCCATTGTTTCTTGCTTTTAGGGTTTTTTTTTTTTTAACTCTCATGATTAATGTTTCCAGAAAGGGGAAAATGTGACTTAGAAATTAATTACCTTGGGTTGGAAGAGCTAAAAGAGCTAACCCTCTGACATGTCCCCCCACACGCATACGCACCCACACAGACTTCTGATGAAAAGGTTATATGGGGCGACATTTGACTTGTCTGAAATTTAGCCTCTACCACATCCCCATCACCCTCCATACCGCTTTTCTGTTTTCTTTTTATTTAAATAGCAAAGAAAGAAATGGATCAACCTAAAGTGATCAACTGAATCATAACGAAGCCCTTGATAGCTAACACGTCTTGCATCTGATTTAAAGCCGGAAGCTCCCACGTCTAGCTGCCTGTGATCTATTTAGAATAAAACAAGGTCATGCTGCCTTGGCCCTGATCATAAATATATTACGTTTAAGTGATGAATACTGCATTCATGAGGAGCAGGAGATCAAGAGCGCCTAAGGCTGGCGCTTTTCAATCTCTCCTCAGCGCCAAGTCAGAGACTTAAAATAAACACACTCAGAAATGAATGCTACAGGAACCAGGTACAGAGGCACAGGGATGACTTTGTTTTTCAAGCAGAACATACTGGAAGAGGAGAGGAGTTCCTCCGGGAGGGGAGGAGACCTCTGTGTCAGCTTCACCCAGGACTCCTTTGTCCCTCTCAGCCTATGATTCTAAGCCACCAAGACAGGTGGGAAAGGCCTAGCTTCTTCAAGCCAACGGGCAAGATGGCAGGATGAGCCTGACTTCTGAGGACAGCTTGAATCCCTGGATTTTCCTTGAATAGGACACCAGCTCCTCACCACCTCCGCAGCCTCCTGGTATGATGGGCACTCCAGAAAGTCACTTGGGGCTGCCCTTTTATTTCAAAGGGAGCAAGGAGCTATTTGAAGAACACACACTGGTAAACACCCATCTGAGAGTCCGACCCGCTGACGGCCTCACCTCCTGTGCCTGCAAGAGACAAGCTGCCTCCCCTCTGACCTTGTTGGAGGCACCCCTGGATTTTGCTCCCAGTTAACCCCACATTGCAACATTCACAGGGCTCCAAGTCTTGGTTAAAAAAGAAAAGAAAAGAAAGAAAAACCACTAGCAAAGCCAGGTGTGGTGGCACATATCTGTAATCTCAGTACTTGGGAGGCTGAGACAGGAGGACTGCAGGTTCGAGGTCAGCCTCGGCAACTTACCAAGACCTTCAGCAACTTAGCAAGACCCTGTTTCAAAACAACAACAACAACAAAAAAAATAAAAATAAAACGGGCTGGGGATATAACTTGGAGGTAGAATGCCCCTGAGTTCAATCCCTAGTACCAAAAAAAAAAAAAAAGAAAAAGGAAGTAGCAGCAATTCCTTTCCTTCTGCCATCTCTTTTGTTTAATTAATCAAATAGATATTTATCCAGTACTTTTTTCCTTTCCCAAAAGCTAAGTTCCCACCAAAATTATCCTTCCTGTCTCAGAGCGCTTTCATTGTCTGACCTACTTTTTTGTTTTGGTTTTGGTTTTTATTTTACCTCCATCAACTTCTAGCTCAGAAAATAAGCATTTTCCCTCAAACCAACATGCACATATAATATTATATATTTCTATTCTGCTATAGCAGAAAATAGGAGCCATTATCATACACTACATAATAATGGAAGGAGCCCCTGCTGATAGCATTTGGCTTTTCTTTCTCTCCCTCTCCTCCCTGAAGATAACAAAGTTCAGAGAAATGCCAAAACTGCAGAAAGGAAGAGATGGAGGAAAACGCAGGCGCCGGAGTGTTGGAGTTGAACGAAGGAGGGGGTCCCAAGTCCCAGTCGCAGCCATGATTGCTTGTTTGCCCCTGGTGGCGCCACTCAAAGTCCTAAGGGTCTTGATTATCTTAATTTGAAAAATTAGGGGTTAGATTTAGGTCCCTGCCTGCTCTACATCTCTATGGTCATAGTTGCCCCCGAAAACATTAATTGGATTTTACGTCATTTGGTTTCATTTCCGGACATTTACAATTCTCTGAGTAACCGGTTACATGCACGGCCCAATTACTTTCCCAAGCTCATCGAAATTTAATTTGCTGCGTGCAGTGAGACACAGCCCGAGTTTGACTAGGAAATCAGCAAAGCCACACCAGTGATTTACATGAGGCTCCCTGCCTACAAAATTTACCACCAGGGGACGTCTAATGATTTTTTTTTTCATATAAACATATAGCTTTCGCATCTACTGGAGTTGGAACAGATGAGCTTCCCCGAGACAGAATGTACCAGACAACACGCTTCTTTTCACATAATGAGCTCGGGAAATTCTACTGTGAAATGAAGGGTCTTGGAGTTATTATGATGCTTCACAAATGAGAGCACTATCTCTTTCAAGACGTCACAGCGCTATTTGTATGTTAAAAATACCTGACCCTAGGAGGCTGCATTTATTTCTACTGCAACTTTGAAAACAGGAAGACCTTTGCATTTGCATTTAAATGTTGATGCCTGTGTGCCCTTCACTCTCCAAGTGCTGTAAGGTGTTGGTGAGGATGGCATTTCAAGATAAAATTAGTGTGATTTTATGTGGCAGGAAGTATGATTAGAATTTGGAAGTCGCCATTGTTCCATTACTGGATTCAAAGCATTCTCTTCTTTCTGTCACATTTTTTAAATCATGCTCTCTATCCCTGTACTATCCAATATGGTAGCCACTGGCCACACATGATGACAGAACACTTGAAATGAAGGTTGTCTGAACTGCAATGTGCCCTACATGGAAACACACAGTGGCCTTGTGGCCCCGTTACAGCTCTGTTGGGCAGGATGGCTCTCAATGTCTACTATTTCTGTATGATGCTTTATACATTTAGTGCAATGTTCTTTTAATCTAAAAACCATTATCAAGGGTTTCCAATATACCATGTTCTGTGCTTGATGGAAGGAACTGGAAAATGAACACAGTTCTTACTTTTAAGAATCTTACATTTAGAGGAGGAAATAGACATGTAAAAAAAAAATCCACATGGAATAGACTCTACTTAGTACTCACTACTTCCCAATAAGGACCCTGACTTTAGCTTAGGCGACATATCAAGGCTGCATTCAATCTCCTTTGCAGATCTATAGCATTGCAATTGAATCCTAGGCCCGGGTTTTATGTCCTGGGGCAGATCCAGCTTTTGTGGGTCCTAAAGCTTATGGAAACCCTCTTTAGTTAAAAAAAAATGCAAAGTGATAATTCTAAAATTAGGTAAGTATTATAATCGAAGTGGGAACCACTAACATTGAACCAAGGCAGAAAAGACTAATCCCCTGAGTGGGTCAGTGCTGTCTCCAGAAAATCCTGATCTAGGTCATATAGGATGAGTAGGAATCTGGGTAGGAAGTTGGGACAGATTTCCCTGACCAAAGTTCAAAGGTGTCTTCAACAGGAGTGTAGAAGGAGCCAATAATGATAAGAAGTGAGGCTGGAAATCAAAACTACCCTGAGATTCCACCTAACTCCAGCTAGAGTGGCAATCATCAAGAATACAAACAATAATAAATGCTGGTGAGGTTGTAGGGAAACAGGAACTCTTAAACACTGTTGGTGGGATTGCGAATTAGTACAGCCACTGTGGAGAGCAGTATGGAGGCTCCTCAAAAGACTAGGAATGGAACCACGAAATGACCCAGCCATACCACTCCTCAGTATCTTTCCAAAAGAATTAAAGTCAGAATACTATAGTGATAGGTGCATATCCATGTTTAGAGCAGCACAATTCATAATGGCCAAATTATGGAACCAATCATCAATGGATGGATGGATAAAGAAAATGTGGTCTATACACACAATGGAATTTTACTCAGTCATATAGAAGAACAAAATTATGTCATTTGCAGGAAAATGGATGGAACTAGATCAGCCAGTCACAGAAAGTCAAGGGTCATATGTTTTCTCTCATATGTGGAAGCCAGAAAGGAAATAGAAAACATAAGGAACTTCAGATATATGAGGAGAGAGACCAGTAGAATAGTGGAAGGGTAGTGGGAGAGGGAGGTAAGGAGGGGGAAAAGGAGGCTTGAGGAAGGAACAATTCAAATAATGTTATGTCTATATATGAAACTATCACTACCGAGCTCACTATATGTATAAGGAAGGGAAGAGGGAGGAGCAGAGTGGAATACGGAGGGAAACCCACTAAGTGATGTGTGCATCAACGAATGTGTCACTTTGAATCTCACTATGATGCATAATTTCAATGCACCAATAAAAGTTTTTCTCTTAAAAAAAAGAAGTAAGACTAGACAAAAGATGGATAAGGGACAGATGGGTTGGGGGGGACTTGCATGCCAGGTCATGGTATGATGATTTCATTCTGGAGTGTAGGAACCAGGAACTAATGAAAGATGTAGAGTAACATGTGTTAGGAACACTTGAGAGAGCAGTAGGGGGACTGGGCTGGGCACAGTTTCGGTTCAGTGTGTGTGCCTACTCTACATATCCCTCCATGAAAGGTGGTATCTCTGATTTGAGTCATGAGACTAGATTGTCCCTGCTAATAGTACAGCTCTACAGTACAACCCAATCCAGTGAGCCTGGATTCAGGATGCCTTTCCCCTAATACTTTCAAGAAGCCCCCTGGTGTTAACTGGTGTTCAAAGATTCGGTCTTATATTCCACCTGACCCCTCGCAGCGACTTCAGAACTCAGCCACTGCCCCAGTCACCCATCAGAAGATATTGCTTCTTTATGAGTTACCACATCACCAATCCCGAGACCAATCCCAGGAACCCCGAGAGCTGTCACACCTAGCAAAGAGTTTGGCATCTGCTGTGGTTTGAATGCATGCCCCCAAAGTTTATGTGTTGGAAACTTAATCCCCAGACTGTTATGTTGATGGTATTTGGAGGCGAGGCCTCTGAGGAATTAGAATTAGATGAGGTCCTCAGGGCAGGATCTTCATGATGGTTTTAGCGGCTTTATAAGCAGAGAGATTTGAGCTGGCATGCTTGCTCCATCTCACCATGGATGCCCTCTATCATGTTATGATGCAGCGAGACGGCCCTCAAATGATGCTGGCACCACGCTCTTCAATGGCCCAGCCTCCAGAATTGTGAGCTAATAAAACCTCTCTTCTTTATAAATTACCCAGGCTCAGTTATTCCATTATAGCAACAGATCATAGGCTAAGAGAGCATCTGAAAAATATGGTTGTGTCAGAGGCCTTTCAGAGGAAGGAGCTACCACTTTCTCCTTGGTGTTACTTCAACCAGTGATGCCCCAAACTAAGCCTGGCCCAACATCTAGGAGATGACTCCTCAGATGGCCTCACATAGCCAGTCTCTAAATCTCAAAACTGCTACCTGAGGGACTTGCCCAAAGGAGTCCTCTGCCCAGCACATCATGGATACAAAATCACCATTTTCTCTTTATCACCTAACTTGAATGGGGGCCATCCCACCAGTCTCTTCTCTTTATACGCTCTAGGAGACTTTATCTCAGTATCTAACAAGCCTTCTCTATCCCTGGACTCCTGGTCAGGTGACATGACTTTATCTTTAGGTGACCTCAGTTGACCCCGAGCTTACAAACCATAACTTAGAACTTAGTTATATATCATGGGAAGTACTCATACACCACACACCCTCACTGGCCCCATGTACCAAGAGGTTCTCTGGAAAAAGTAAATAAATTGAAGCTTGCTGAACACACTACTACAGTGATAGTCATAGAAAGGACCTGGAGCTTGATTGAATATCCACTCAAAGTCCTTACTTTGGCTTATTCCTAAGGCAAATCCACTGTAGTCCTATATACCAGACAGTAAATGCCCCTGAGTCCCTCAGGCCAGGGAAGCAGATTGGACCTGGGGTCTTATTACACTTACTCCCAATAGCACTGTTTGCCTTTAACCTCATGACCAAAAAATGAAGCTCTTTTCAACACAGGAATGTTCTGGAACAAGTGTGGTGGGAGTGATTGCACAGAGTTAAAACCTAATTTTCATAGCATTATATCTACCTTCACTGAGGCCAAAAGCTAGCCTGAAAACATCTTTAGGAAGGGTAAAGTCCAGTTTGGTAACTGTGGCCACAGCATTCACCTAATTACAAGCCTTAAGATGTCGTGTAAGGGTCATGGACTGAATTGTGTCTCCCCAAATTCACATGTTCAAGCCCTAATGCCCAATGTGACTGTATTTGGAGATGGGACCTTTAAAGAGGTGATTTAGGTTAAACGAGGACCTAAGGATTGGACCCTAGTCCAGTAGCACTGTGGTTCTTTCAAGAAGAAAGACGTCATGTCTCTCTTCCGTCACCATGTGCAGCAGAAAGGTCATAAGAAGACACACCAAGAAGGTGGCCATCTGCCAGCCAAGGAGAGAGGCCTCAGGTGAAATCATTCCTCTCAACACTTCATCTTGAATTTGCAATCTTGAGAAATGGGAGGAAATGAATTATTATTATGTAAGTCACCCAGTCAGTGGTATTTTTGTTACAGCAGTCCTAGCAAACTAATACATAGGGCAAATGAGCAAAGACATAACTGAAGTTAACTCAGTCTGGTTTCCAGACTGAGAAAAGAAACTCTGTTTCTTTTTTCATCAGAGGAATTGTGATTTGATGAGCAGGTGATGGAGGAACTTTTAAAAGTCTTCTACCTTCCAGAAGCTGCTCAGAATCCCTTGTATATACTGACGCATTTGACCCTCAAGAACCTGGAATTAGCTGTTGTAACTTCCATGTTTATAGAGAAGAGAGACACCCCAATGGCCAAGGCCAGTACAAGGCATAGTTACATACAGTCGGTGAGATCCAAGCAGGAAGACATGACGGGAAACCAAAAGAGAAGTGGAACTCTCTTTATGGGAGAGAGTTCTGTCACCACAGTGGGTGCAACACATTTTTCATTCTTTACATCATGTGACTATACCTCCAATCCAATGAGGGTGAAATTTGCTCTTTAAAAAGCACCCCACCTCAGGGGAAAGGGGAGAGAAAGATTTTTCTGGGAAAACCCACTGTATAACCCATCGTTCATCCTTAGGACTTGTGTCACACCATTTTGTATGACTTTCCATGCCCTCTGACCCCTCGGTCCTGCTTGCGTTTTGTGTGTTGTTTGAGACTTGAAGGTGAACTCTTTCTGTGGTAATCATCCCAGAGAATGTGAAATGTCCTAAGAAGTTAGCATTTCAGTCTTCATGTTATGTGTTTCATGTTATGTGTTTCACTCTTCATGTTATGTGTATATGGTTTTTTCAGACCATGGTGTTTTCAAAATAAATGCCACATGATTCTGCTGCTTTATTTTTACTAATTTATTGTCAGTCTGTTACAGTTGCCTGGTGATTAAGCAACAGAAGGTTTACCCATTTCTCATGCATAAATCCAAAGGTTAGATTGTGAATTTTTAGATCTCAGAGAATTCTGAAAGATAAACTATCTTATTCCTAAAGTGAATCTATTGTAGACCTATAAAAGATAGTAAGGACCACTGAGTCCTTCAAGCCCTGGAGGCAGATTGGGTCTGGGAGTATGATTACACTTGTCCCTGACAGCACTGTCTGCCTTTTAGTTCATGACCAAAGGTGACTTGAGGCTGCTCTAAATGAATGCCATAGCCAGGCATGGAGATGCAAGCCTGTAATCCCAGCACTTGGGAAGCTGAGACAGGAGGATCACAGGTTAGAGGCCAGCCTCAGCAACTTTGCAAGAAACACTCAGCAAATTAGCTAGATCCTGTTACAAAATAAAAAAAAAAATGATGTGTGGATGTAACTCAGAGATAGAATGTCCCTGGGTTCAATCCTCAGTACTAAAATAAAAAATATATCATAAGCTGGGTACTTAAACAATAAACATATATTATATATTTCTCACAGTTCAGGGGGGACAGGGAATCTTAGATCAAAGCACCTATAGTCTGCAGAGGGTCCTGGTCCTGATTCATAGATCATCATTTTTTTATTATATCATCACACTTCAGAGAGAAAGAGAGAGAGAGAGAGAGAGATCCCGTCTCTTCTTGTAAGGGCACTAATCTCATCACAGGACTTCATGTTCATGACCTAATGATCTTCCCCAGGCCCCACACCCCAATACTATTACCTTGGGAGCTAGAGATTTACCAGATATATTTGAGGAGGACACAAACATTTAGTCCATTGCAGATACCTTCAAGGATCATATTTAAAAGTAAATACACAACCTCCAACACTTCGAAATCAAAAGTGACACACACGTGCCGCACAAGGACTGGAAATTTATACTGTCACCCATACTTGAACTGTAGAGTTTCAGTCCCAGGCATACAGGTTAAATAAATTTGGCTTTGTCGTAGACTGATTAGGTAAGCTTCCTTTTGTTCTCAACAGAAATCATACTCTTTGTGTACATA
>PVJS01024928.1:14770-28372 GCA_004027185.1 Glis glis
GAGTAAAAAATCGGATGTTCCCCCTAATCTGTGGGAGCTAGATAGAATGGGACGTAGAAGGGACTTAGAAGGGAAGAAGAAGAAATCTTTAGATGGACAAAGAAGGTGACCTAACTGAGGGAGTTGGGCAGGGAGTGGAGGGAAACACACTATAGCACATGATGTACATACACAAACCTATAAGACTCAATCACTATCCAGAGCATGAAAGGGAGGGAAGGGGGAGGGAATAGGGTGGGATTGGAGGGAGGGCTAAATGAGCAATGTGTGCATGTATGGTGTTCATACCCTGACATATATCAAAATGTATAATTACAATTTACAATGCACCAATAAATGAACATAAAATGTTAAAAAAAAAAAGAAATCATACTCTTTAACATATCCCTAAATCTTGCTTTGGGAAATGCCAACCAAATCAGAGAAAGTAAGATTAAAAATAACAAAGCCGATACTAGAGAAGTGTGAACACACACAGAACAAACAAAATAACAACAGTAAAACCCAGATGAGCCCGAGGAAGCGCGCAGATTGGAGCGGAGCTGGCAGACAATGGCAGCGCTCTGGTGAGCTGAGATGGAGGGCTGCCAAGAGGCCACAGAGGCACAACCTGACCCGGAAATAGTTCTTCAGACTGATGGCTCAGAAATTGGATTCTGGGAATATTCTAGGCCAACATTACTTTCTCAGAAACAAAAGAACATAATTCCAATTGATCAGAGACTAATAGAACAGCTGGAATGCTGCTCAGTAGACTCTCATGTGGTAAAACTGATGTGAGAAGCCAAATTCCAATCAGGAGGTGGCCCAAAGGGCTAGAGGTTGCCAGGGGAGAAGGTTGCACAATTTGAGTGTGTTTTGGCATTGGGAGGCACCTAACACATCTAGGAGACCCTGGAGCCTCTCTCTCTCAGGTAGCCTGGGATTCACAGGGACCAAGTTTTCTCCCGGTTTTGTACAGTTTCTCGATAGCACCTCAAGGCTTACTAATATAGCCACATTATTCCATCTATTTCTCTGTTATTAGAGCTCTCAGAGATAAGGACAAGTTAGGGAAAAGCTTCCCATAACTGGCAAATTCCCAGAGCCAGAGGTCACATAACACCAGAACACACCCTCTTGAAGAGGGAAGGTTTTTTTCTTTAGACTTGAATCAGTTTTGCCTATTTACAATTTGGTTTACCATAATATGATTCTTTTTCAAAAAATCATTTTAGTATGCTGGGCATGGTGGTCCATGCCTGTAATCCCAGTATTTAGAAGGCTGAGACAGGAGAATCTCAGGTTTGAGGCCAGCTTCAGCAATTTAGCAAGACCCTCAGCAACTTAGTGAGACTATGTTTCAAAATAAAAAATAAAAAGGGCTGGGGATGTAGCTCAGAGGTAAAATGTCCCTGAGGTTCAATCCCTAATACCCCCCAAAAAATCACTTTAGTTCTTCCTTCCCTGCCTAATGAACTTGCTAGCCACCAACCACTCCCCTCCACAAAGAAGAGAATCAACATACCAAACAGCAGTACAGACGCCTATAAAAGTTCCACTAATGTTCTTTTTTTTTTTGCAGAACTGGGGATTGAACCCAGGGGCATTCTACCTCCGAGCTATACCCCGGCCCTATTTTTTATACTTTATTTTGAAACCGGGTCTCACGAAGTTGCAGAGGACCTCACTAAGTAGCTGAGACTGGCCGCGAACCCGGATCCTTTGGTCTCCACCTCCCAAGTACTAGGATTACAAGCGTGCGCCACCACACCCAGCCACTAATGTTCTTTTTAAAAATTAAACATTTATCCCACTGAGGAACAAACCTTATCTCATACTTTTTTCATTCAACATGAAACACAGTAGGTGAATCAAAGACCCAAAGTGAAAAATACTATAGAATAAGGCAAAACACAAGTTATTATCCTATTGTTACATTGATTTCTCCTGTGGTACCAAAAGATCAAGATATGTCAAGCATTAGAAGGTATATATATTTAAGGATATTATATAAGATGCAGGAGAATGAAGTAGAGAGAAGGAAGGAGGTAGAACCAATCAGAATCATTGGGACTCAAATTCTGGGTCCCCAGTTACAAGCTGTTACCTAGGCACATCTTTAAAATAAGGTTGATCACACCTAAAGGGCAAGGTATTTTTAATGTTATTGTTGTTTTGTTTTATTTTGTTTTTGGTTTTGTTTGTTTTGTTTTTATTTATTTTAGCACTGGAGATTGAACCCAGGGGCATTCTATCTCTAAGCAACACCCCCAGACCTATTATTTATTTATTTTATTTATTTATTTATTTATTTTTGTTTTGTTTTGAAGCAAGGTCTTGCTAGGTTGCTGAGTTTTGCTACATTGCTGAGGCTGTCCTCAAACCTGCGATCCTCCTGTCTTAGTCTCTGAGGTACTGGGATTGCAGGCATGTGCACCACCACATCCCACTATAATGTGCTTTTTAGAATCAGATGAGTTACCATAACTGCGTAGAAAACAAACAGTACCTACTATCATTGCTATTATTTTAGGGAAATTTCATTTTTTTAGCATTTTCTTTTCCTTCCCCCAAACCACCCCAGATCTCTTCAGTCAAATGGAAAAAGTTCAACAAAATATCTTCCTGACCCTCATGATGGATCTATAAATAGCTGACAGGAGTGCATACATTCTAACTTTTCTTGAAGGACACTGGTTCCCTTTGCCTGAAAACAGGATGGGTTAAAAAGAGAATCAATCAGTTGAGACCAGGTCTTAATGAGGGAATTGGAGTCAAATCATTGTCCATCTTGGCCTGGACATGGAAGTCAAGACTGAAAACTAGATCTGAAAACTGAAGTTAACATATGGTTCAGAGGTTGGTTTGGCTCCACTTCTATTCTTTCTATGGTTGCACTTAATTTTTAACATTTGTTTCCAGAAAACTGTGCTTTTAATGAAAATCATCATTACCCCCAAACATAAGAGGACCCTAGCACAGCTTTAATTCCAAACAGCCTCCTTCCCTCATTGGCCACTGACGGATGTTAGGGGGTATGCTGTCAAAACTAGTTTGTATTTACCCACATTTTCCTCTTATTGGCATTGCCTGTTTTCCTTTTTATATACATATATAATCTTCTAAGTTCAAATTTTTGCTCGAAAGAAACCAAAATTGTAAATCTTTTTTTTAATTGGTGCATTGTAATTATACATCATAGGTTCGTAGTGACAAACACATACATGCCCACAGCATTCACTGTGTTTCCCTCCAGTTTCCACCCTGTTCCTCCCGGCCCCCAGCCCTGCCACAGACAGATATACAGATTACAAAAGATTATTTGAATAGTTTCCATCATCAGATCAATATGCCTCTTTCTGAAGTAAATACATCAGTAAGTCTTTTAAAAGAAAGAATAACAAATGAATGATAAAATCTATAAATAATAAACTGAATAATAAGCTGTCACTTCTTCGTATGTCTACATTTGCCATTATTTTGAACTCTTTCTTGACCAACACTTTCGCTGGGAATAGATTCCCAGATTGTTTTTCCATAGAACTTTTAAAAATATATATTTGATTGATATCAAGCATTTACTTTTTGCTATGAGAAGTTTGTCATCAGCAAAATTACTTGGAAAAGAACAACCACCTGGCTTCTTTTTCTGGCAGTTTTAAGTTTTCTAGGTATAGATAGTGTTTTCAAATCCTGCTTGCAATCCCACATAGCTTGTTAAATGTGAGGACCCAGGTGTCTGTCTTCAATTCAGAAAAATTCTCAGCCATAATCACGTCTACTAAATAACCCTTCCTCCTTTTCTCTATTCTCTTCTATAACTCTTAAATTACCAGAGCTTTTAATTATTTCCACTTTGCCTCCTAGTTTCTCTCCCTTTCACTCATCTCTTTCTCTCTCTGAACTGTATTTCTGGTGATTCTATTAGATTTTGTAACCCCCCCCAAAAAAAATCTTTTTTCTGAGAGGTCTAATTACTGATTTACCTATCTCTTAAATTTTATGGTATTCTGATTCTAAGTTTTATACCAAAACGAAATCCTATTTTTAACCTAATTTCCTGAATATACCAGAGAGAAGGAAATGTGTATTCTTATGCAAATGTTCTTTAGTGGTAGATGATTCCGGAGATTTTCCTGATTTATATTCTGCACAAATAGAATCTTACCACTTCAGTCCCATCATGGTGACATATTGGACACCCTGGGTAAAAAGAAACCAGGAAACATTGCTAATACACATGCAGACATACATATTTCCAGTTAATTATCTACCCTGTTTTAAAGCATGCTTATTTTTGAAGTGTCAAAATGTACTAATCTATATTGCAATTGTTTGGAAAAACCTCATGAACAAGTATATTTCAGCAAGGAAAGACATTTGATGCCAACCAAATTCTCTTTTTTTCTGTCACTATAAATGGCTTTCCTGTTTTCAACAGTTTTTCAAAATCAAAGTCATATCTAAGCTGACAACTTCTTTGGCAAGTTTCAGCTAGATGTAATTTGAAGCAGTCAAGGAAGCAAAGCCTAAACAATAAGGTTTTTAACGGTAATGGTGACAGATCCTTAACTACTGTCATGCTGTGTCTGACACCAGAAGACTGGGAGGAAATTCATTAAATAAACACATGCAGTTAAAGGAATACACCTGCATTCAGAGTGTGTCCTATGTCACAAAATTATATAAAACCTGAGAATTCAGTGATCTTAAGCACTGAACAGAAACATACCTGAAAAAATCCCCCCAAGGAATTTCTCGTTAACCTTTGGAATATTCTTTGGCTATATTTGGCGTCCAATGGTCATTGAAAGGTCACAAGGAACAATCTACCCTGCTTAGCCTCAGATTAGTTCTATACAAACCAAGCCTGTTTACTTTCTCAGGAAGAAAGAAGTTATTTTTTTTTTTTTTTTTGCACTGGGGGTTGAACTCAGGAACATTCTACCTCCAGGCTACACCCCAGTGTTTTTTGCTTTTTATTTTAAAACAGGGTCTTGCTAAGTTGCTGAGGATTAAGTTGTTGAGGTTGGCCTCAAACCTCTGATCCTCCTGTCTCAGCCTCCCAAGTACTAGAATTACCGGTGTGCACCACCATGCCCAGCTGAGAAGGAAGTCCTAATGTAGCCTTTGAATCTGTTACCTACATGCATACACAAACACACATAAGATTTGCTTTTACCAGAATGAAAATTTATTTTTTACTATTATTATTTTTAGAGAAGCCTCTAGATATCTTAATTCACAAATTTTTTTCTCTTTATTTCAGAATAATACAACTGTTTCTTAAGATTAATATAAATTCGAATTGCATTTTGGCAGACACTGATGTTGTGTTTAGACTTTAAGAATTCCATTTAATGTATATAATTTATATCTATTACTTTATATCAATTACTCTGACTTTTATATCAATTACTCTGACTTTTTAACATACTCATTTCTATATCTTTAATTACAATAAAAGCTATGTGGATAGAATTCTAGCACATAATAATCACATTATCATAACCCATTAAAATCACCTGCATCACTCAAAAGACAGTAACTAGCAAAGGTACAAAAGATATATGCAAGACATTCTGGAGGTAAAAACCAAATATACAGTCTTAAAAAACAATAAATAAATATCAATGACTTAATTGTATTGTTTATAGGGCTGGGGATGTAGCTCGGGTGGTAGAGTGGTTATCTAGCATGCATAAAGACCTGGGTTCAAACCCCAGCACTGCAAAGAAAAAAATAATAATAATTGACAAAAATCATCTTATCCCTCTAAAGTTGATATCTAATTCCAAAAGTACCCATAAAAATTCTGCTTTAAGAACACTATAAATTTGAAGACTTCCCTAGGAAAAGTAAACCTAACTAAAAGAAAGGTGAAAATAAATTTATATTTGACAGTTAATTTTCTATAATTTCCTCTTCTTAAATCTTATAGGTTTGATTTTAGTTGTTAAAGAAAAATATTCAATGATTAATTCAAAGATCCACCATAAGGAAGACTTTATTCAGGACTATCACAATAGGTATATGGACCACGGCACTGGGGCCTTGCAGTGGAGGAACTGGGCTCAACTCCAAATGCAGGATAGGCAAGAGGGAACTCATAGACAAGGAGTGGGCAGAGTCAGTGGATGGAAAATTACCAAAAGGAAATAT
Organism: Glis glis; assembly: GCA_004027185.1. Classification (NCBI taxonomy): domain Eukaryota; kingdom Metazoa; phylum Chordata; class Mammalia; order Rodentia; family Gliridae; genus Glis; species Glis glis. The sequence continues at coordinate 20,915 of PVJS01024928.1, forward strand.
CAGACTTAAGGAGGATTCTGGCTCAACTCACCTAATGGGATTCTTGCTGAAGATAGGCCAGGTGATAGGTGATCAGACATCACCTGGGGAATAGTGGAGTTGAGGAACCCACTCAGATATGAAGAATGATCAGATATCAAGGATGGAAGGCTCTGGCTAAGCTGTCACTTAGCAGGGTTGTTTTGCTAAAACTCTATTTTATAAGGAAGTGCCCAGATGAGCCAAAGAGAAGGTTCAGAAGCCTGACTAAAGTTGGGCAGAGCAAAAAATCTTGGTCACAGATAAAAAAAGATCACCTGAATTTATTCTCATAATTAGGAAATAATATAAGAAAGTATGGTAAACAATGAACCTTATAATTCATATACATATATGTTCCCATATATAAAAATATATCCTTTATAATTTACATATGTTTACAAACAAATACACACATTACATATATTTCATTGCCTGCATTGCAATTATCTACATGTCTTTAAATATTAATAAGAGATTTGCTAAAACATGAAACAAGTATTAAACATGCTAAAGCAAAAGGAATTTACTCAAGGGAAATTCTAAACATTGAAAAATGGAAGGAAGAGAGGATACAAGAAACATAAAAATATTCTAAAGATTTCATTTGACTGGAGAGAGAACAAAATATTTTACGGAGGGAAACGATCCCTCTCAGTGGTGATAAAAGCATCCTGTTTTCACATAGCATGAAGAAATATGTATGCACGATCATTCAGGGAGATGGAAATTAAATGTCAATGGATTGCCATGGGTCCCCTTGTCTTCCTGGGGTAACTACATTGATTAAAGTTCCTTTCAGGCTTTTCACCATCAAAGAAAATGTAAATGGATTGGGAAATATAGTAAATTATCAAATTTATATAGGAAACAATGAATGCTGACTTGATCAAATCCACAAAAAAATATGAGAAAGAGGCAATGAGAAACTAAGTGACCTTAAGGTAAAAGGGAGCAATCAAGCATATTAGCCATTACATGAGCAAAATTCTTCCCGTGAAAGAGAGGCCATCTAATTGGCCTCAGAAAACCTATGTTCCATTTACAAAAATAATTGTACATATTTCACTGGGATAAGGAAAAGTTGACAGTAAGAGCAAACGAGCAAATAGCACAAAGGAAAAATCAAAATCAGGGTAAGATGTTCATATCTGTGAACTTTAGATGTGATATTTATAGGAAAGATGACAAAGAAATATATTAGTTGATGCCAAGATATAAAGATGTAAAGATGACAAAGTATATTAGTTAATGTATTTAAGAATGAGGTAGATCTGCTGAAAAAAACAGGAAGTTCAAAAGAAATCGAGGAGCATAATTAATAAACTAGATGGTTTAAGCATATGATTATATATAAATACTGATTATTCATTTCTTTATGTCTATGAAATATTTTAAAATTAATCATGTACTTAACATGAAAAATAATTAATGAATTTTAATGTCAGATTTGTACAGAGCATATTCTTTGATTGTATACCAATACAACTAGATACAATTTTAAAACAATCCAAAAGAAAAAAAAGCTCACATCTCTGAAAATTTTAAATACACTCCTGAAAACTCCTTGAAGTGAAAAGAAAAATCAAAAGGGAAATTATAAACTATCTGGAAAGCAATGCAAAGGAAAACATCCCATGCAAACACCTTTGGGAGAAAACCAAAGCAGTACTGAGGAGAAAACACTGCCTGAAAAGCCTTCCTTACCAGAGTAAGCATAAAAATGAACTTGATTCTCATCTTGAGACACCGAAAAACCAACAACCAGAAACTAACAAGGAAATTATACAAGTCTAAGGAACAGTTAAAAGACGTAAAAAATTGTAGTCATTACAAACAAATTCAAACGCTGGTTCTTAGAAAGAACTGATAAAATTAAAGAATCCTTTTTGAATCTAAGTAAGTAAGAATAAGAGGGAAGAGACATAAGATTAGAACTGGAAAAGGAAATGTAATCACAGATAGAAAGGGGATCAAAAGAATTATGAAAGAATATTGCAGCCAACTATATAGTAAACAATTTGAAAACCTAGAAGAAATCAGAAACTTCTTTTAAAAAGCTGTCAAAATTGACTCAAGCTGTGAAAAAAAACTTGAATAAAGTAGATTACCTTATAGAACATTAAAAATATGATTAATAACTCATTGAAAAAAGACATCAAAGGGGCCAGAGAAGCCCAAGATGGCTGACTTCAAGGATCTGGTGTTGGATTAGGAGAAGGTACACATAGCTGCTAAATTCTCCACTAATGTACATCCAGGGGAGTTTAATGAAGTAGTCTATGATGTCCAGTTACTACTTAATAATGCCAGTCTCCTCAGGGGAGGGGCAGCACATGCATTTGCCCGGTATGAAATGGATCAGTTTATACCTGTGAAGAGAGAAGGATATGAAGATCAGGTCTTAATTACAGAGCATGGTGACCTGGGTAATAGCAATTGTTTAGATCCAAGTAATAAACTTTCCTTTAGGTTTGATCACTTAGGGAAAGAGGCAAGTGACCTACTGCCAGAGGAAGTAGATAAGTTGGTAGTCTTAGAATCCTGTGACAGTACTTTGCCCACAAATAGCCAATAAGTACATGAAAAAATGGTCAACATCATTAGCAGTCAGAGAAATGCAAATCAAAACTACACTGAGATTCCATCTAACTCTACTTAGAATGGCAATCATCAAGAATACAAATATTAAATGCTGGTGAGGATGTGGGGAAATAGGAACTCTTATACACTGTTGACCAGATTGCAAATTAGTGCAGTCACTATGAAAATCAGTTTGGAGGTTTTTCAGAAGACTGGGTATGGAACCACCACATGACCCAGCTATACTACTCCTGGCTTTCTTTCCAAAGGAATTGAAGTTAGAATATTATAGCGATACATGTATATCCATATTTATAGCAGCTTAATTCACAATAGTGAAAGTATGGAATAAGCCTATGTGTCCATCAACAGATGAATGGGTTAAAAAAATGTGGTATAGCCGGGCATGGTGGCGCACGCTTGTAATCCCAGTACTTTGGAGACTGAGACAGGAGGAGCACAGGTTCGTGGCCAGCCTCAGCTACTTAGTGAGACCCTGTTTCAAAATAAAGAATAAAAAAATAGGGCTGGGTGTGTAGCTCAGAGGTAGAATGCCCCTGGGTTCCATCCCCAGTTCTGCAAAAAAAATGTGGTATATACACACAATGGGATTTTACTCATCCATAAAGAAGAACAAAATTATGGCATTTGCAGGAAAATGGATAGAAGTAGAGAATATTATGCTAAGTGAGATCAGCCATTCTCAGAAAATCAAGAGTCATATGTTTTCTCTCATTTGTGGAAACTAGAAAGAAACTGGGAAACAAAAGAAACTTTAGATAAATGAGGAGAGATTCCAATAGAACAGTGGAAGGAGATTTGGGGAAGGAAATGGTGTGGAGAGAGAGGAGACTTGATGAAGGAATCAGCTCAAACAATCCTATATATATTCGTGAAACTATCAATACCAATTTCATTATTATGAATGGGGAAGGAGAGGGAGTGGGGCAGGATCCAGAGAGAAATGCACCAGGTGCTATGTACATGCATGCTCCTACCACACTCAACTTCAATATGATATATGGTTACAGTGCACCAGCAAGAGTATATTTAAAATAAAATAAAAAGAGCTTGGGGTGTAGCTCAGAGATAGAATGCCCCCGAGTTCAATCCCCAGTACCAATAACAAAGGGAAAAAAAAGAGTCTATGTGAAAGATCATTATTCCAACAACTTCCACTCTGTTTATGCTAAAACAATCGATGGGCAACTGACTATTGTTACATGTACTGAAGCCATCAATTTGAAGCTGAAGCTTCTAGAATAGTCATTGGAAATGAGAGCGGAAGTTCACCACCACACCACCTACCGCTCAAGATTCTGGTTCACTATTTCGAAGATGGCAACATTCGGTTGGTTAATCATAAAGATACACAAGATTCAACAACTGCGTTGAATGACATCCAAACTGACAAGGAATGTATTAAAATCAAAGAGAATGCAGAAAATGAGTATCAAACAGCAATTATTGAAAACTATCAATGTCAGAAACCACATTCAAAGCCTTGCACTGGCAGCTTCTAGTTGCCTGCACCAAAAATCAACTGGAACAAAATATTCAGCTCTAAGATTGGCAAAGAAATACAGGATACTTAAAGGCTGGCTGTAGGATTTTCAGTATGTGGCAAGAAAAGGATTCAACATGTGGTCATATGATAAATAAACAATTCATAAACAAGATTGGTATTTTGTTAGGGCTTTCAAAGTTAACAAATTTTCTAGCCTCATGAAATACTGTTGACCCCATAGCGTTGTCTAAACTCGTTTGTGTTCTCTGCCTTGTAATTTTCTGTTATCACTATATCTGTTTGTAAATCTTTCATTGTTTTTGTTGTTGATGATTTTGCTACATTTAATATTGGAGAAAAAGATACGGGGTCATTTTACTGCTTAGAAATTTTTCCTCTTCAGAAAAATTAGGCAAGAAAAAAAATAAAAGGCATCCCAACTGGAAAACAAAAGAAAATTTTCCTTGCCATGAAATCCTGTTAATGATTTAGATAGATAATGTGTTCAGTACTTTTTTTAACCACTGTTTTTAAAAAGCACTTCTGGCATGTCAGTGGTTTTTACCAGTCCACCAACAGCTAAAGATGAATTTATAACTCAGTTTTATTTACTTTAAAAATGTTATTAAACTTAAAAAACTTAACAAATTTAAAAGAATTGAAATCACTTAAAATCTTGCTCTATAAACAATAAACTAGAAATTGATAACAAAAGTATAAATGTCTCCAAACACTTAGAAATTTAAAAATAGACTTCTAAAAGTCTATGAAGAATCTCAAAGTAAATTAGAAAATATTGTAAATAGAATGAAAATGCAACATGTCAAAATTTGTGGGATATTACTAGAGCGATGCTTGGGAAGAAATTTATAGCAATACATTTTTATTTTGAGAAAGAATAAATTGAATCAATAGGTTAAATTTTCAAACCTGGTGTGGTGTTACACACCTGTAATCCTAGCACTTGGGAGGCTGAGAGAGGAGGATCATGGGTTCAAGGACAGCCTCAGTAGGTAGTGAGACTCTCAGCAACCTAGTCAGACCCTGTTTCAAAACAAAAGATAAAAAAGGTCTGAGGGTGTAGCTTGGAGGTAGCATGCCCCTGGATTCAGTCCCCAGTATCACACACACACATACACACACAAAAAAAAAATTACCAGAAGAAACTAGAAAACATAGTTAAATAAATCCTAAGCAAGCATACGGAAGAAATAATAAAGAACAGAAAACAATAAAATTGAAAATACAAAAACAATAGAGAAATTTATGGAACCAAAGTTAGTTCTTTAATAAAAATTATTAAAATTAATAAGCCTCTATCAAGACAGACAAAAAAAAAAAAGAAAGGAAAAGACACAAGTTAGCAACATCTGGAATAAAAGAGGGGCTATCACTACAGACCCTGCAGACATTAACAGGACAATTGGTGAAAACTACAAATAAAGACTTGCCCATTAAGTTTGACAACTGAATACAGTCAAGCATCAGTTAATGACAGATATATTCCAAGAAATGTTAGGTGATTTTGCTGTTGTGCAAACATCATAGACTATATGTACACAGACTAAAGATGGCTATGACATCACTAAACAATAAAATCTTATGAGATCACCAATGTATATGAGGTCTGTCATTGAACAAAACATCAGTGTATGGTGCGTGACAGTAATAATAAATTTAGAAAATGAACCACTTTCTCAAAATCTACAAACTGCCAAAATTTGCACAAAAAAAGAAATAATCAGAATAGCCCTTATATTAGTTGGCTAGGCATGCTGTAACAAAAGTTCACCAACTGGATATCTTAGATAGCAGAGATGTCTTGTCTTGTGGCTCTTGAGGCTGAGAATATGGACTTAGAGGGAAGGAAGGAGAGAGAGAGAGGTGTTCCATGCCACTCTCCAAGCTGCAGGTGGTGTGCTGGCCATCTTTGGTGTTCATTGTTTTTGGAAGCATCACTCCAATTTCTGCTTTCAATTTCACATGGAGATCTGTCCGTACGCATGTCTGTATCCAAACTGTCCCTTTTATAAAAACACCAGTCATATTTGGTTGGAGCTCATACTACTCCAGTATGACCACTTCTTATCTAACAACCTCTGCAATGACCCCATTTCCAAACAAGCTCCAATTCTGAGGTACTGGAGTTTAGGACTTCAACGTATGAATTTTAAGGAGTATACAATTCAACCCATAACAGTTCTATAACTATTGAGGGCACTGAATTTGTAGTTAAAAACATTCTGAGAAAGAAGTCCTCAGTCCCACATGGTTTCATTGGTGAATTCTATCAAACATTTAAAGAAGAAATAACACCAATGCTGCACAAGATTTTCCCTAAACACTCTCATGTGTTATGAGGTAAGCATCGCCCTGATACCAAAAACAGACAAAGAAAGTACAAAACAGAAAACTACAGATATTCAATCTCTCTCCTGGAAAACAGCACAAAAATGTTCACCATAATAAGGGCAAATTAAATGTGGAAAGTAGATAGAGATAGAGATAGAGATAGAGATAGAGATAGAGATAGAGATAGATGATAGATACATACATACATACACACATACATACATAGAACCAAGTAAGATTTTGGCACAAGAAATATATATTTGGTCTGTGCCCCTGTTCTTGGCACACGTGAACTAAAATCCTTATATCCTCTGGAAGTAACAAATATCTTTCTGAGGCTGAGATGACTCGTGGGTAGGGATTCCTGGATAATCTCAGTATGGAGGCCGGTTGTCAGGGGAACTGTCTCAGTCAACATTCTCACTGCCGTGATCCACAAACCCTGACTACACACAACTTAGGGGAAGGAAAATTTATTTGATCACAGTATTTGGAGATTCAGAGTTCAGTCCATGTGAGGCCATGTGTGCAAAGCTGAGGGCATGGCAGTGGAAAGTGAAGAGAGGGAGAGAACAAGGGGTCTGCTCTCGCATCACAGAAGCCTAAGCAGGGGAGAGCAAGCGGGGGAGGATAGGACCTTATACAATCCCCACGGCCACACCCTCAGGGACCTCTCCTTAGCAGCCAAACCCTTCCAACATTGCTGCCTTGTTTCCCTGAGGGCTAGTGGGGTATTCTAAATCTAAACCATTACAGGAAGCAATCATGCACTTAGAGGTTTAGAACCCTGAATATCTCCCAATTGCCCAGGTCTTCTTCGTATGAAAAACTCTCAAAACTCAACACTAAGAAAGCAACCCAGCCAGGCGTGGTGGCGCACACTTGTAATCCCAGTACTTTGGGAGGCGGAGACCGGAGAATCCCGGTTCGCGGCCAGCCTCAGTTCTCTCTCTCTCCCTGTCTCTCTCTCTCTCTCTCTCTCTCTCTCTCTCTCTCTC
>PVJS01024929.1:0-2500 GCA_004027185.1 Glis glis
TTTTTTGTTTTTTTTTTTTTTTTTTTTTTTTTTTTTTTTTTTTGCGGTACCGGGGATTGAACCCAGGGGCGTTCTACCTCCGCGCTACGCCCCCGGCCCTATTTTTTTATACTTTATTTTAAAACTGGGTCTCACGAAGTTGCGGAGGGCCTCACTAGGTAGAGAGAGACAGAGAGAATGAGAGAGAGAGAGAGAGAGAGAGAAAGCTGAAGCTGGCCGCAAACCGGATCCTCCGGTCTCCGCCTCCCAAAGTACTGGGATTGCAAGCGTGCGCCACCACGCCCAGCTCAAAATTTTAAATTTTTTTAAAATTTAAAATTGTGTAGAATAAAAGTACTTTAAGAAATTACTAGTCTCCTTGGCTTTTTTGCTAATTTATCGAGCACATTAATTCTTTTTTTAATATGGAAATAGGTGGGACTATGAAAATCACACATCCAATTATATTTTCTTCTATAAGCTTTTCATAAATTCCTATATTTAGTCCTTCAAGTTTTACTCCATATTAGCAAGCATAATATGTTGAGCTTCCACTTTAGAAAGTCTACATCTTATCTATTAATAGCTAAAGAGAACATATTTATTACAAAATAACTAATAAGTTTTTACATAGTATCTTTTACTTTCTGTGAGTCATGAGTGGCAAAAAGCATAGGGGAACCCTTTGCTTTAAATAAAGACAATAATTTTTAATTTGTTTTTTATTCAGAGTGTTAAGGATACTCCTCCCGATTGATATTTGGGAGAAAATAAAATAATTTCACTCAAGTTATATGGCTTGACTTTTTAATACTAAATGATCCTACTGGTCATGTGCCAACTTATACTTTGCATTATGTGTCAAAAACTTGATATAAGAAAGAAAAGGTTTCTAGTATGCAAACTCTGGAAGACTGAGGATCTGATATTCTATCAACATTCTGCAGTTTTATTTAATTAGCATTCTGTCATGTATTAAAGTTTACACTTCCTGAGGAAGATATTAACTTAGTTTTTTTACCACTTGCTGGTGTACTCAACTTAAGGGGAGAAGGGGTAAGTATGTCACAGTAGTTATAGAAACCTGTTAAACCTCTTGAGATAACTTCTCATTTTGCACTGGGAATCATGAAGAGTTGAGATTTTACATTTGAAGAAAATGTTAAAATTTAACTTCATTTAAATACTGTTTAATAATTGTTTCCCCTTTTTAATGAGTTACCTTTTTCTAAAATTATTAGGATTATTAGACTATTGACATTCATCTAATATTACAGCATCTCTTCTGTTTCCCTCTTGATAGTTATGACAATTATTTTTTTATTTAAAGGCAAGGTCAACTATTTTTGGGGGTAGCCATAATCATGTCTCTCCAGTTATCTACTTAAGTAAATTTCTTAGGCATAGATTTCTTATTGAATAGTATTGATATTATGCCATATTCTTTAAATATTTAAGACATTTTTCCTTTACAAAAAGATATTGAAAAAATGATGACTCCTATTTTGTGTTTGCTTATTATAGCTAATCTTTGATAAGTTTCTTTTATATTGTATACTTAAAGTTCTACTATTTATTTATTTATTAAAATTCCAAAATTAAAAAATTCCATCCTTTTAAAATTTGGGGCGAATTATATACTTAAAAATTTATTGTTATTATTTAGTGTTAATGAAATGATTAGATCTTTGCACCATATTTTGTGGGGACAAGTGCTTTCTCCATATTTCATAGGGAGAGACATGTGATCTCTCTATACTTTAGAAATTTATCACATTACTTTGTTCAATGATTTCTGTGACTACTAATAGTTTGGTGAGTGGTATATATTCATGATTGCAGTTTTGCATTAATGCACATTATTATATAATATACAAAAACTTTAAAAGTTTCTATTTTTAGTTTATGGATTTTGTGCTAGAATGTTTTCATGTTTCCATTAAAATATGCAAAGTATGCATTCTAGGGTAAATATTTGAACAAATTTTATGCCTTTAGAGTCAGAGTACTGGTGGCAGTAATTAATTCTAAATTTTAAATTGGGGCAAATTAAAGCTTCTAAATAGCTATCAGGTAAACTGAAGTATTTATACTAATTGATAGGACAATTCACATTTCTATAATGCAGAGTGTCTGAGTTCTTTTCAAATGCTTACTGCTTTCCTTATTTTTACCCTTCTATTGATATCCACTTGGAAGACTTGGAAAGCAGAAAACATCTCTTACATATCCATGATCAAAAATGAATGCCTGATGGCCTGAAGGTTGAAATAATTATCTCTGGTGGCCGTGCAGATCTCAATGTCAAAGCTAAGAACCACAGGGCAGCTGAATTAAAGCATGAAAACTGGCATGAGCACAGACAACTGCTTGAGGCTCTTTATTACTGTTTGATACAGCAGCCCTTTGTTGAGAATCTTGTTTTTTTGGTTCGAAAGCAACTGTGTGTGTCTAATCTCACATTTGCCTTTATCATCAATTCCATTCCTGTGATATTTACAAAACTAAGCAACATCACATG
>PVJS01024929.1:7500-28279 GCA_004027185.1 Glis glis
ACAGTTGTCACATGGGTTTGCCGGGAGTATGACTTGTTGACTGTCTCATACTGTAACTTCTTTGCTATTACTGTGTTCAGGCTTTTTAGAGGAAAATTAAGTTGTGATTACAAGTTACTAAATAGTTATATTTTTAAAAACAAAGTCCCTTTCCTCCATCTTTCAGGTTCTTATGGTATTGTTCTTGAATATGCATATTATGCTACAAAAACTTAAAGCCAGTATGATTTTTTATATGTTTTATATATACCAAAGGGTCACAGATGGCCAAAAGATTTGTTACCATGAGATAGTATAGCATTTTGTGATTATAAAATTAATCTGTCTCTAAATCTGTTTAAAGAGTTTTTGCCATCTAATGAGCAATATAAATTATTAATATTTTCATGTTCTTGGGGACATTTGCAGCCATAATTTTACCAACACAGCTGTTTGACCCAGTGACATCATGTTTTGCATATTTTTGCATTTTAATGAACTAGTCATTTAAAAGGTTACAAAGAAACCATAACTCATAAGTAATTAAATTATTTAGCAGAAGAAGTATGAGAAGATCTTCTGACATAGGTCACTGTGGGAAGGAAAATTCATAGCTGTACTCAACTGCACCTGCTTGTCAGGAGGTAGAAGTATATAGAAACTTTTCTCTTACATTATTAAATGATGTTACTTGTTAAAATATCTGAATGTATACAATGTGATATGCATGCGTGTGCACACACACACACACACACACACACCCTGAAACAGTACATTTTCATTGTTATGGAGTAAGTGTAAATACTATTAGCATAACTACATACATAGATTACCATTTAGGGTTACTCATCCCTGAAAATCTAGCTAGAAACATTTTATCATTATGTTTTTCTCCTTGTTTTCTTCTCACAGTCCTCTTTCTCTTGACAAATGAAATGGCCTCCCATAGTTATTTTTAGAGATTTGTATTTGATTCTGATTTGGAATTTTCTACTAAACAGAAATATCTAAAAATGAAAAGCGACTCTTACATATAGCATGTAGCTATACTCTGAAGTATGTTTGGTAGGTAGTAGCTGCTTATTAAATATTTATTGTATAAAATCAGTGATTAATGAATTCTTGATTCAATGAATACCTGGAATTCTTTATTATGTCCTCGTCCTTACAAGTGGACTCTATGACACAATGAGAGCGCTGATATATTCTTGAAAGAAACCAACAAAAGTATTTTAAACACCCGATATTTTTATTGAGAGAAAAAAGAAAGAGAAAGGTGGCATGTTTTAAGATATGCTGACTTTCGTACAATAGTTCCTATGCAGGTTTTACCAGTAACTTAAGGATATGCTTATATGGTATATAATTGGGTCAAAGTGATAATATTTTGAAAGACCATTTGCCTTCTAGAGATGTTTGATAGCTAAGATATTTACATAACTTTTATATAACAGATTTTAATAGGAAGTAAGGAGAACATTGGACTTTATTCAGCACTCTAAAATATAAAGGCATGACTAGCATACAGAACAATAAAGGTCATATGGTAAATCTGGCCTTCCAGCTTTGCTTTGGATCATGTAATTAAGATGTATCTATGGGGTTCCCTAGATCCAGTTAGGGGTTTTGATATGCCATCGACTGGGCACCAGATATGACTTGTTACTTCTTTCTACTTTAATGTGTAAATGTGTGGGTATCTATTTGAGTCATTTTATAAGAAAGAGAAGCAAAGAATATGAAAAATTTCATGAAGGCAAGTTTTAAATCATATTGTCATCCTTGATAATGAATGGTAATTGCATTTACTTTATGGTGCTATTGTGCATTTACAGAATGCTTCCATAAATAAGTTATTGATAGTTTAAAGATAAATTTGTAAAAATTTAAGCATCATTGTGTTCTAAATCCTAGAAAAAGTTAGAAACAAAGCAGGTGATAATATGTGTAAGTGCAAAGTGAATGTTTTAAAATAAATAGCACTTGGATGACCTGAGATGTCAGAACTGGAGACAAGGGTGTGTTTGTCAATATATCCTTCATGTTTTACAGACTCCTAGGGGAACAAGGGAAGATACAATTTCACCTTTTCTGTGCCAAAACATTTTAATTATATCTTCTTCCAACTACAGCGGTTCAGTAACCAAGGAGCTGACATTGATGCATGTGTTGATAAAGCTGCAAACATTCAAAATGAGATTAACAAAGATTTTGAGCAAAGGGTGACAGCTAATTTTGCACAGTATTCTGCATCTAATTCAGGCCAGCGTAATAATAGAATATTTTATATAACTGTTTTGTTATTCAAAAGGACTTTTATGATGCATTTATGTTTGTGGATATCTTTGTAGCATATTCAAGAAATTATCTGTTTTATAGCTTAAAACTATTTGCATCTGTGTCATGGCCCTGGAATAATATTAAAGTGGAAAAACTGTCTTTTTATAAGTTGTTTTGTTTTTGTAAATCATACTTCATCTTAGAACTCTTTTCACTTTCTTAATTAATCAAGCACACTAACTAAAAAAGGTATAGAGGTGGCAAACATGTATTTTCTGATATTGGGTAGTATACACTAATAAAATGGCCAAGAAAAGTTTTATGCAATTTATTTAATTAATAAAACTGTAGTTTCTTTATGTTCTTGAGCTCCTTTGAGCACATTTGAGTGTATTTCTTTTCTATTCTCTATTTGAAGGCAGCTGACAGTCTTCTTTCACTTTTCTTTTTGTTTGTGAAATTTTCTTTCTTTCTTTCTTTTTTTCTGTCTTTCTTTTTTCTCCACTCTCTTCTCCATCTGCTTTCACTTTTGTTTGCGTGGGCCGTCTCTCATCCCAACTTGATAATGAGGAATGCAGTGTGACCCTGACCTCTATCAGCCCATGCATGACCTTCTGACTCTACCATATAACCTTCGACCTTCTCTTTGACAGCTTGATTAATTACCCTGTGTTATGATTTATGAGTAAGTGCTATGTAAAAATAATAGACAACAGGTGGTCCTCTGAAAACTTTTTGTGGCATGTTTTCTTTTACTGATCAGCTTGATGAGCTATTTGAAGTTGGAAACTTAACTTGGATAAATCTATGTTGGTCCATATTATGGTGTTTTTATACCATGAGGCACAGCATTAGAATTTAGGAAGCTACAAGATGAAGTATGATCCTGATGAACATTTTATAAAGTATTAGTAAGGTGCGATTACCTAAATGCATGTTGAGAAGAAGTACAAAATGGAGCCAAATGACATTTCAGGCATTTCAGTCCCAGGTCACGTCTTGAGAAAATTGCTGAAATATAATGGAGGGGGCATTTTTCAAGCAGAGCTGCAACTCCAAAAGCTATGTTTACTTTAACGCTTCACTAGTGACTTCTGATTGGTTGTCATGACCTCATCTCATTGTTGCACCTAGGATGTTGCAACAGTGACATATACATACCCTTCTTGTGAAAAAAGATGAGAATAAATACAACACACATCTTTCAGAAAAGACGAATGGACAGCGGTTTGTCCATTTTAACGATGGGTAGATGAAGTTTATGGATAAAACACTTTTGAGTTTCATTTCCCTTGAGGATAAGTATACCTATCTTTTTTCAAATCAACCATGCTGAACTTGAAAAATATGATTGCTAAATCTGTGTAAAATGATCTCTTACACACCTTTGCCTGAAGACCAAAATAGATAGTTCCATAGGTCAGAGGATTCTGCTGTGACCCCTGACCTCTCTAGTCACATGTACTTTGCAGTATTGGCAGGTTAATATGCAGAGCTGAGAACTTTCAGCTGATTTTTTATTTAGCCAGTCACAAGAGATTTGAAGAGATGAGAATTTGCCCCTCTTTTCCCTCTCTGTATAGTTGACAATTAATAGGCAAATTAACTTGGATAAATCTTCAGTTTTCTCAGGTATCATTGGGGGTTTAAAAATACAGTCTTGGTTTGGTTGCAGATTTTAAAATTTTATCCATTTGCAGATCCTTCTTGATAAGTTCATTTCTGTATGCTTTATTCTCTCTAGCAAGATTTCCTCTTTGGTTCTTTGTGTTTGGCATCACCTGTCTGTTTTAGACCTCTCTGACCTAAGTCAACATTTGTTGATTGAAGTATAAATGAACTATTATTTATTAGTAAGTGCATTTTTAGACACCAAAGTAAAGAAGGCCTGGGGGCTTGTGTGTCTTATTTAACTCACAGCAAATACTTGTGCTGAATAAAATGCCATATCTAGCCATAAACTTTTGAGGGTTTTTGACTAAGATCCCATAGTTTAGACTCTATAAACAGAGGTCTGAAAATGAAACTAGTTATAGGTACAAAACTATGGAAAATGTAATGAGATGAATTAAACCTTACTTTGACCAATATTTATCCTCTTGGTCACCTTCTTGATCTTCTTCTAAACTGTGATCAAACCTAAGAATTAATTAACATCTTTATGTATACTTTGTCTTTTGAAATGTTGAATATTGGAATTGGCTTGGGTAAATCATTATGAAAGATGCCAGAGTTTTATTTATTTAGCTGTAGGATGTTAGATCATCAATTTGATCATTTTGTTTTGTTAAAGATAACAGAAGAGTTTTTCGTGTTTATTTTAAATTATCTAACTTTTCATTCTGTGGGAAATTTAGCATGCATAAGGAAAAATTAAATATAAAAGGGATACTTCAATATACAATGTTTCAGATTCTAAGCCTAATTTATGGAGCCTTTCTTATTAAAGTAGTAGTGCATAATTTTTTCGTGACATTATATTTGATGCCTGATTTTACACTGTAGTTTTGTAAAACTTTATAGATATACTTGGTAAAGGTTGCATTAGCAGCCTTTTCCATTATTTTGTTGTGTAATGATCAAATTACTGAGAATAGAAACACTTTTTAAAATGGTATGTACTCTAATTTTTAAAGAAGTAAGTTATTAAAACAGTTCAATTTCATTACTTATATTTTGAGTCTACTTTGTTTTGCTTCATTTGCTTTGACTCCTTACTTTCCATATATTAATGTTGACATTGCAAACATCTTTGTGGCTTATACAAAGTGTTTTTTAGACATTGTTGTATATGACAGAGAAAAGAAAGAGGGAATAAAGTTTCACTGTGTGTCTGTGGTTAGAGAATGTAGGTGGGATTGTTTATTTTGTTGAGCCTGCTTTCTCCTACTGGTTATAAAGTAGTCATGAATGGTCTGTGAATCAGGCATCAACTAATTTACCAGTAAAATTTTAGTTGAAAAATTTTAGATTTTTTACAAAAAGGTAATTTGATTTTCAGCAAAGACATTTATTGAGTCAACTCTCGTTTTTGCAAAATCTGTTCTTGAATATTTCTTAAGTGTTATTACTTTAATTAAATTGGCACTCTAAAATATCTAAGGGATAAAATATTTTTAAATAATTTAGGTGTTCAAAGAGAAACATTCATTGTTGAAATCTAAATGGTAAAAATTTAATTGACTTATATAGCGATTTAAAAATGGAATCATTTTTCTTCAGTTGATGCCTAAGTGAAAAATTGACATTATGTCTTTATAAAATTGGACAAATGAGTCATGTAATTTTCAGTTACATAATCAATAACTTAGACAAATACTACTTTGATGATTTATGTTTGTCTATATTTTATACTTATTTATATGGGACATATCAAATTTCAGATCTATTTAAAACCAAGTAAGCACAACAATTTTTCAGTCTGTGATTTTTAAAAATTGAAGCAGAAACTACTCAAATAAGCCTGATTTATGAAAATGTTATTTCTAACGTTGAAGTTATAAACTGGGATAATAGTTTTATATTTCTGGCAATTATAAACTTGTTCAAATAGTTATCCTTTATTTGGAACTCATAGAGCAAAGAAGACCCATCCTTATGTTATATCAATTAATAAAAGTCCCACTTCATTACCTTGAGCTTGAAATTTTTCATACTATCATTACAATTAGGATATCACTATTTCCATCTCTATGAATTGTAAGATTCTGTTTGGGGCTTTCTAACTCTTAACCTATGTGAGTATGAAGCTGTGTGCGTGCATGGGGCGGGGGGTGTGCGCACGCGCTACTGTGTGTGTTTAAAGTTCAATTCACTCAGAGAAGGCAGGGAAGGAACATGACAGGAGACCACTTACTCACGGTACAGAATCTAGTAAGGAGGCAATTTTCTTTTTGGCCTATGGTGACCTTTTCTGACTATGTTCCTTACACCAGAGACAGTGTACTGAATGCCTCTATTTCACCCTGTTTAGCAGAGTGCAACAGTGTTCTTTAACTTACTTTTAGTGGGAGGAGAAGTTATAGCTGAAATTTGAGAAGGGCGTGAAAAGTTATAAGAGGCACAAGGAAGAGGGGTAGGGACGTCCTTCAAATGTGATTTTAATAACTACTCAAGTGTGTCCAACTGTAGAAAATCACCAAGTGACAATCTGTCTACCTGACAGTGATCACAATGAATTACAAGACTTTTGAATTAGCTATACAGATTAGAATAAAGCAGGACCAAATTAAATATCTTTTGTTGGTAAAACTTTTGACTTGCCAGCTAAGAAACTTAAAAAAAAACTGTTGTGCTCTGATACAAATTGTTTAAGATATTTGTAAAGCACTTTATAATCCCTTCATATAAGAGGAGTTTATCTAAAAGTTTATTTAAACATCTGTTGAAGAATGTGTGGTATTTTGTAAATCAGATTGGTATATATTATTATATAGTTTGCACATATGTAAGATGACTATATCTTAATTAATGATCCTATCACTAAAATCAGGACTTCAGTGATCTTGAAAGTTTCCAAACCAATCATGGTTTTAAACAATAATAACATCTGATTGGGGAAAATATTGAAACAATTCCAGTGAAGTTTATAAGTGGTTCCTGAAGTCAGCTGTTTAAAAAAAAAAAGATCCAACCATGTGGAGCAATGCAGCAAATTTTTAAATAAGATAATTGAGTCTATGCTATTACTGGCTTATTGTTACTACTATCAGTTTTTAAAAATCAAATTCTTATGTTTGGTCTTGCAAAAAAGAATTAAATTTTAAGCTTTAAGTAGAAGATTCTACGGTTCTAATGCTTTTTAAGCAAACATGGAGATTTTATAAACTTTATTTTCTATAGCATTTATGTTTTTATCATAATATGTTACATCTTTTAAGTATATAACCTTACAGGATTTTACAAGGACATGATTGGAACACCCACAGTACAGAATTGAATAGAAATGTCAGATATATAATAGCTTCAAAAATTTGTGTTGCACACACTTGTCAGTGGTTATTGTTTATCCTTCTTTATTTTCTCATGGTTAGGTTATTCCATCAATTCTGACATAAATATCAAAAAATTTCTTAATTATAACTGTAGAAATGTTTGCCTTGTTAGAAGCAAATCAGACAAGAAAACATACGTTTTACGAACTTAAAGAAAGCCTCAATAGCTCAATAGGCTGTATTTTTAAACTTTAGAACTTTACTTCTGGTTTCCTGGTACTAATTATAAATAAAAAGAAATCATTATGGTAGTTTGAAAAAATTAAATAAATTTCAAGATTAAAAATGTGCTTCTGTACACCATAGTATTTTGTTTTATTCTTTGTCTACCCTCCTGAAAGAAAAAAGGTGAATAAAATCTAAGGTGTATAGGTAGATATTATATATTTCTGATAATATAGATATGTAAATTTGTGGAACATTAGATCAGAATTATTCTTTTTTAATTGACTTTTCATTCTTACTGTGCAAACAAATTTAATATACTCATAAAGGGCAATTAAAAAGAAAAATTCTAGAAAATGTAGTTTGAATTGTAAACTTCAATTTCAAAGAGGTCATTTTCTCAAAATACTTATATTGTAAATATTAATGTGGTTTGAAAGTACACTTGTTTCATAATTTATCTCAATCTTTTTGGGGGTTCTGAGAGTTTTGAATTATATTTTTTAATTCAACATGTATAATCTTTATGTTGCAATTATGTCTTTTTGTTCTTATAGATAATGTGCATTTATTTACACACATAACTAAGACAATTTCAAATGACTTTATTGGAAAAATTTAAACCACAGTCTTTCTTAAAGGAATATTTTAGTTAATATGCAACTATATTAAATTACTTCATCTGAGATTTTAAAACCTTTTTTATGAATTGAAATGGATTCTAATATTAAAGATACCACTTTCTTTCCTTTCAAAACAGGAAGGATATGGAGTAATAGTTCTGAATCCCAATGAAAACTATATTGAAGTAGAAAAGCCGAAGATTCATGTACAATCATCTTCTGATAGTTCAGATGAGCCAGCAGAAAAACGGGAAAGAAAAGATAAAGTGTCTAAAGAAACAAAGAAGCGACGTGATTTCTATGAGAAGTATCGTAACCCCCAAAGAGAAAAAGAAATGATGCAATTGTATATAAGAGTAAGTGAGAACACAACTTTTCTTCTTTATTTCTTTTCCTTTATTTATTTTTGTTTATGTTTTTAAGATACTGCTAATTCCTTCATTTTTAGGTATTTGTTTCCCATGGTTGCCTACTTATATGAAATGTTTTCTGCTTTTTATTTAAAATTACAAGACACATTGTTCTTATTTCAGTGTGACATTTTGTAGAAGTCACAAATACAAATGTTATTTCTTTTTGTGTCACATGCTACTTCAAAGAAAACTTGTGGAAAAAATTTTTATGATATTGCAGGAAGGAAGGAAACTTTCCAATATAGGCTCCCAAACATGCTCTTTCTTTAAGGTTTTATATTGCTCTGTTTCCATAAGAGAGAGTACATGTTGCTTAATAATGCTCAAACACATTATCTGCTGAATTAATAATGCATTGAACAGGAGCAGTCTTCATCTTGGGTGGTAAGTTTTGCTAGATAATGCATTGTTTTCCTGTTAGCAACTTATCCATCCATGGTGTCTGAGCCTAACTTCTGAAGACAGAAAGGGGAGGAAGAGTAATTAATATCTTAATAAATATTTAAGCTAAAATAGTTCAGGGATAACTATTGAGGGAACTCTTGTCCCTTGCGTTTGTCTTCCCAGTGAGCCTTTGCACTTTGTAACACTAGCAGCATGAGATCATTCTAGCAGTGCTGCCCAAGGATATCTAATTCTGTAGGGGGCACAAACAATTGTATTTGCACTTTGACATATTCTTCGTGATATACATACTGTGCATTATATAGATGAGACAAATTTGTGCAATTTTCAAAGCCTGTATTACGGATGTGAGTTTAATTTAATAGTAAAGTATGTCAAAATGATATTGAGGTGAAGGAAGATAGTAAATTGATATGTTCTTCAAAAGTGAGCACTTCAGAACTTTTGGACATAGATTAACAGTTTGCAAATTACACTGTAGAATAGTAGTACTATTTCAGAATATTCAACTTAAGCTATTTTTGTATTTATTTTAAAAGATCATTAACAAAATATTTTATACCACCATTGAGAGAAAATATGTTGCTTTCTAAATATTTATTTTTCATTTTATTTCTAGTTCATTGCATAATCACTCTTCATTTGGAATTGCGCTTCAAACATTACAGACATTTGAATGTAGGTCATCATTCTATTGAATGAATCATAAAAGTAGCATATAAATTTTCAAGACCCCTCAAAATGTGGCCTTACCAAGATACCCAAAACACTTCATAGGAGTCAAACAAGTTAGGCAGATTACAATACTTAAATTTTTGAAGATCATCTCACTATTTAATAATTATTTGAAAAACAAAAACAATTATTAAATTAAGAATCAATAATACTTTGGGAGGCAGAGACCGGAGGATCCAGGTTCGCGGCCAGCCTCAGCTCTCTCTCTCTCTCTCTCTCCCTCTCGCTCTCTCTCTCTCTCTCTCTCTACTTAGTGAGGCCCTCCGCAGCTTCGTGAGACCTGGTTTCAAAATAAAGTATAAAAAAAATAGGGCCAGGGGTGTAGCGCGGAGGTAGAACGCCCCTGGGTTCAATCCCTAGTACTGCAAAAAAAAAAAAAAATCAATAAGTAGCCTGTTTGCTCCAATGTAGTTATACTACCCCTTTCTTTCATCTGACTGTATCAGGGTTACCTTCTCTATCAGTTGTCCTAAGCTTCTTATTGTATCATCCAGTCTGGCAACCACCATCTTAGGACAAAGTTGAAGTTTTTAAAAAAATTACTCCTGATATCCAGATTCCAGAAATGAGTTTCATATGGTTTTTGAAGCATACAAATCATGTAGTGTAATTATTGTGTGTACAATGCAATCAGAAAGTGATTTAGTGTTTTAAGGTTTTTATTTCTTCTCAGATGATTTCTTTTATTTGCCTGTGACATGTGCAGAGTAAACATGTTTCTCAAATATCTGCCTGTAGATTTTTATCTTCACTTCTATTTCTTTCCTATCTTGTCACCATGGCTTTGAGTTTTTCTTTTATTCTCTTGGATATGTGCATTTTCTTTATCCTATTTTTCACATCTACTTCATTTATCCCTGCATCTATTTTTTTCTAACACCAAAGGAGAAAATCTTTTTATGTTGCTTCATCAAGACCTGCTCCATTTCCTTTTGCCTTTTTTAAATTCTTTTCTCTCTTTTACATTCCAGCCATTTTTAATTTTCCTAATATTTTTTGCTGCTTTCTTTCTTGTCCCATTTCACTCATCAATTCAGGTTTCCATTAAAAGCACTAAAAGGTAAAAATAGATTTCATGTAGGTATTGAAATTTTGTATGTGATTGTCTTAGTTGATATTTTTTGTTAATAAACTTCCTTCATCTTAAAATCTTCTGTTAAGTGTGCAGAATAGCAGAGGCATGCTGAAACTCTTTAAACATATTTCTAGATAGTACGACTTGGTTCTGCAGTGGGAAAAAGAAGAATGGCTCATCTAGTGTGATGTATATTCTTACATAATTTTGATCCGTTTGAGAAATGGCTTCTTTCCTCCACATATCTCCAAAGAACAAATCTTTGCAATTATTTTAGAATTTTATTAACACAGTATAATTATGCATCATAGTGATATTCAAAGTGATGTATTTATATGTCCCCCCAACATTCTTGGTGTGGTTCCCTCCGAACCCCATCCTGCTACCTGCCTCCTCCCTCCCCATACATGCTAGTAAGGTTGTTAGTGACACCTTCCTATACTCAGAGAATGGTATGTGATGGAGACAAATTGACTTCTATTTATGTACTTCTTAATCATTTACATTTTGAAATTGTCATCTCTTCTTTGCAACACCCCAATAGGTAGGTGGATCAAATCACTTTATCCTTATTTTGTAATTAAGGAAATTGATGCACAGATGTTTACCTAGGATCATGTATCTTGTAAATGGTAGAAGTAAGTATTGAAAGCATGACTTCTAATTACTGTGGGTTATTTGCCCCCTTTCCTTTTTACCACATCATTTTATCAGTTGAAAGCAAAGGATGTATCTGAAATATGAAAATTAAACCATATGTGATAAAAGTATGAAATGATATCATAACATCTGATGATGACAGATATAAGGTTTTTTGTTTTCTTTTGGTGGTTCTGGAGATTGAACCCAGGAGCATTCTACCTCTGAGCTACACCCCCAGCCCTTTTTAGTTTTTGTTTTTGAAACAGGGTCTCACTGGGTTGCTGAGAGTCTTATGTTGCTGAGGCTGGCCAAGAACCTGTAACCCTCTTGTCTCAGCCTCTCAAACACTGGGATTATAGGTGTGCACCAACATACCTGGCTAAAGATAAGTTTTTTACTAGCTATCATTTAGTAGTTTTTTTTTTTTTTTTTTGCAGTACTGAGGATTGAACCCAGGGGCATTATACCTCTGAACTACACCCCCAGCCCTAGTTTTTTGTTCTTTATTTAGAAACAGGGTCTCACTAAGTTGCGAGGGCCTCACTAAGTAGCTGAGGCTGGCCGCGAACCTGGAGCCTCCAGTCTCAGCCTCCCAAGTACTGGGATTACAAGTGTGCACCACCACGCCCGGCTCTAGTAGATGTTTTTAAATGTCTATAAGCAATATATATTCTCTCTTAATAGGATCACTAATATTGATCCAGATTTATAAATGAGGAGACTATAGGTCAAAAACATTTAGTAATTTCCCCAAGGTCACATAGCTCCATGGGGGCAGGTACTTAATCTGTTTTTCTCAGTGTTGTATCCTCTAAGCCTAGAATATTTATTCATAATAAATATTTGTAGAATAGAGCCTTCACAATAAGTTTTAAAATGTGGTAGAACTAGGATTAAATCACAAACTACTATTTCTTTTTTGTTACTAAGCCCTACATTATTGAAGTATGCTGCTTTATTTTCTGTGAGGAAACATTTCAACAAGCCAAAATAAGCAGAAAACCCTACATTGTTGGCCCCCAACCCAATCTAATGGCCAAGACTACATTCCAAAAATTAATCAGTTTCATTAATTAATGTAGTCAGTATGATAAGATTTATTTGATACCTTGATTGGTTTGAACATTTTCATCTGCATATATAAAAGTAGAAATCCTGCCTTTAGCTTTATCATCATAGTGCTAAAATTATGGATGAAAATAGAAATGTTTCATCGTGACCTAATGCTATTTCTGTTTTACACAGCTACTCTACCCTGTGTACATTTTGTGCTCTATGGGCTCCATGGAATCTGTAGTTCGGCTTTCTGTTCTTTTCCGAAATCCAAATTCTTCCCACATTGTAGTGTTCAGCTGAAATACCACTTCTTCATCTTACTATAATCAGTGACCTGTCTATACTGAGACTCATGGAAATCATTGTGACTAGTTAACTTATGAGGAAATTACCATATTTTCTCTTGAGATATCTCTGGTAAATGCCTCAAAATCCAAGACTTTTTGAGTACCAATCAACTGTATATTGAAGAATCTGAATTTTCTTTTCCTTTGGTGTCTAGTAAATAGCTAGTCTCCTTGCAGATTTATGCAAATGTCTAGTATACACAGGCAGGCATAAAATAGAATCCAGGCCTAAAACTTTAAGATTAGTAGTGTAATTTTATTTTTACGTACTAAATGAGTATAAATAGAAATGACTAACTAGTGGATTATGTAGCACATTTCTGATGCATTAGGAGCAAAGCACGAGAGATCAAAGAACTTACTCTTTCATGTGGCAACTTTCCTTAACTATGAAATAATGTACTTGCTGGCATATATTATGGCTTATTAAGGGAATTGATTTGGTCTAGGCAATAAACATCATGTCAGACATGCCTGGCAGGAAAACCTGCTTAATATGTTTTGTAATAAGATGGAATTTTTTGTTCTCGAAAACATCTGCCAACTGAATTCAAGAGTGAAGACAGAAAATGTCATCAATTTAGTGGTAATCCTATAAATTTAGTTTCTTTCTGAACAGCACATATCAAGATACACAAAATTCCCAGTGTTAATCACCACTGGTTATAGTACTTTGTAAAATGATGAAACAAAAACATTTTATTTTTATATAATGTGTTAATTAATTCATAATGAATTTTAATATTTCAACTGATAAAATTTTAACAAGCATCTTGCCAACAGATCATTTTTAAAGCATCTGTTTTTTAATGTGTTGGGTTGAGAACTGAGTCAAATGGCTAAATATGTATATATTCTTAAAAAAACATATTTCTACCCCCATAACTATGAATACACTATTTTTTTCCCTTGGACCAGCAGGGGCTGCTGCTGTTCATATTGGATTTTGCTTTCCTTAGAAACTTGAGTGCCCCAATCAAACTACATCTTTAGCTTTCTTTCCTTTTTTTTTTTTTAGTCTAACAAGTCTTTTAAAATATAACAGAAAGAGGGCTGAGTTGGTAGCCTAATAATCAATATAAAAATTTGTTATATGTTTTCTACATTCTAAGGCATTTATATTTTCCCAAATCAACTTAAAGGCAGATTTCAATATAACTACTTTTATTTTCTTTTTTAGTGTATGAATAACTAATCATACCATTGCAGAGATACACTGTAGAGATGAAATTAAAAGTGCAGAGTCTGATAGACCTGAGTTTGTACTTCACCTCTTCCCCTTAACAGTAGTGTGACTTAAATGAACTTTCCTACACCTAAGTTTTTTGTCTAAAATGGGATGATAGTATCATATATAACATGGAAGTATCAAGGATATAGTTTTGAGGTTTTAAGGCCAATAAATAGCATTCTCGCAAGTTGAAACTCAATTGAGTATGAATCCAGCTCTTGAAGGTCTCTGGTCTTTGTACCTTTGGTAACTTTCTGGGATGTTTTCTGTTATTTTTTTCTTTTTTTGGTTCTGAGGATTGAATTCAGGGTTGTTCTACCTCTGAGCTATACCCCCAACCCTATTTTATTTTTTATCTGGAAACAGGGCCTCACTAAGTTGCGGAGGCTGGCCACAAACCTGTGATCCTCCTGTCTTAGCTCCCAAGTACTGTGATTACAAGCATGCACCACCACACCAAGTGCTGGGATGTTTTCTCTACCACCAACCAGTTCTCCAGTTTCTGACACCAACTGGTTATCCAACAATTAGTTTAATTCTGACATTATTTACTTGGAACTAGTGTCAGGCCTCACAAGATAAAGGTTTCAGTTCCTTAAGATTGTCCTCACTAAAGACAGCAGTCACAAGTCCTCAGATGGCTACCTCTACTTTTGACTGTTGGGATATAAATTGGGGGGTGGTTCCTTCAACCTCTTCCTCAGGTTCAATCTCTTCCTCAGGTTCCTTGCTAAAAGGACTGAGGAAAATACTTGGGTTTACTGGTTTACTATAAAGAATGCAACTCAGGAATAACCAAATAGAAAAGACTCATGGGACAGTGGCTTGCTGAGCTTCTGTGCCCTCCTGGGTGCCTCCCAGCAATACTTCAGTGTGTTCGCTAACCTGGACTTCCTCCACTTCCTGGAGGTCAGTGGGTGAAGGTGAAGTTTCTACCCTGTAATCACTTCTTCTTTCTGGTGACCAGCCCCATCCTGAGGCTATCTGGGGCCTCATACTAGTCACTTTTTAGCCTAAAATCAGTGATGAAAGGGGATTGTTAAAATTAACCAAAGACACTCCTGTCACGTGAAATTGCAAGGAGTTTAGGAACTCTGTTCTAGGAACCAGGGCCAAAGATCAAATTTATTTTTGTATCATACCACAACAGTGTACCAAAAATAGGACCTCAGTGGTATACATCCCAGTTTGGAGCTCAATGAGCAATATTACATAGGAATCAGATAAAGGAAAATAAAAACATTAATTTTACCAATTTATCAAATTTACCTAACATCAACCAGTAATTTTGACTTAGATCTATGGCTGATAGTCTTCCTGATATAGGAACCCTAACCCTCTGAAATGAATTTTCCCCTTATCTCCCAAACATCCCTTTGCCTTTCACATGGTGGAAGCAAACCGAAACACATCCTTCCCAGAAGCTGACTTGAAAGAGGCAAGCTGCCCATGCTCAGTTTCTTCTCCCAAGGTTCTAATAAGATCAGTCACTCCTGCAGGAAAGAAAGAAGAAGGGATGAGACGGGAAAATAGGAATGCTACCCTAGCTCATATGCCTCCTTATGAGGCCAGAAGAGAAGTGGTTCCCACCTGACAAAAGTATGCCTCTAATAACAGATTACTATTATTATTACTCACCTTTTCTAACAGCTCAAGAAATTAATATTAAAATATAATCATTAACTATTCACTAAAACATATGTTAGTTTCTTCATCTTAAAGTTTTCATTTAAAGGAAACTTCTATTAAGCATGATTACAAAGTAGCTACAAAACAACTTAATTTTAAAACATTTTAAGGGACCATAATTCTATTTTAGATCATCAGAAATTAGTCTGTACTTTTTCATGTTCATCTTTCCAAAGCCTAGTAATCTTTTTAATAAAGATTTGATATGGGAATATAACATCCTTATACGAACTTACAGTGTAAAAGAGACAGACTTTTCCCTACATAAATTTAATCTATGATATTAACTAGCATTAGATTGAAAGAACTATTATACTATGCATGTTATGACTGAATTGTGCTAACACCCAGGAAATTTATAACACAGTGCTATAAACTCAATTAACTGCCATTATTAAGTGAAGCAAGCATTCTTTACATTTGGTAAAATAAGCCAATAATGAAGAATTAGATACCAGAATAAGAAACAGGAACTCTTACATACTGTTGGTGGGATTGTAAATAGTATAGGCACTATGGAAATCAGTATGCAGGTTCCTCAAAAAGACTAGGAATGGAACCACCATATTGACTCAGCTATCCCACTCCTTGGTATCTTTCCAAAAGAATTAAAGTTTGAATACTACAGTGATGCATGCTTATCCATAATTATAGCAGCACAATTCACAATAACCAAATCATGGAACCAACTTAGGTATCTGTCAACAGGTTAATTCATAGAGAAAATGTGGTATATACAAACAATGGAATTTTACTTAGTCATAAAGAATAAAATTACGTGATTTACAGGAAAGTAGATGAAACTAGAGAATTGTGCTAAGTGAGATCAGCCAGTCTCAGAAAGTCACGGGTTATATGTTTTCTCTCATATGTGGGAAGGGGAAGGGGAAAAAGGAGGAGAAGGAGAAAAGGAGGCTTGATGAAGGAAACAGTTCAAATAATGCTATGTATATATATCTAAGTATCACTACTAATCTCACTAACATGTTACAAGGAGGGAGGAGGGCGTATTGGGGTGGAATTCAGAGGGAAATACACCCAGTGATGTGCACTTGTATGTGTATATCACTTTGAATCTCACTATGTTGTATAATTATAATGCACCACTAAAAGTATAAAAAAGAAAAAATATTGACACTAAATTTTTTTTTATATTGGGGGTTAAATTCAGAGGCATTCTACCTCAGAGCTATACCCCAGCCCTATTTTATTTTGAAACAGGGTCTTGCTAAGTTACCATGTGTTCGCTTTGAACCTGTGATCCTTCTGTCTCAGCCTCCTAGGTACTGGAATGACAGGCACACCACACCCAGCTAACATAATTTTTAAAAATTTAAAAAGGATAGAATACTTAGATTTAGAACAGAAATTATGATAAAGGTCAAAGGTCTGCACTTATGAGTTTTTGGTGGACATTGACCAATATGAAGGTAAGGGTACTCTCATAAATATGATATACCGTAAAGAGTAAGAACTTCAGAATCAAAGAGATGAGTGCTGTAATCTTAATTCTGTTGTTTACCATCTGTGACTTTATAGGCCAATCACCACTCCTTTTTTTTTTTTTTTTTGCAGTACTGGGGATTGAACCCAGGGGCATTATACCTCCGAGCTACACACCCAGACCTATTTTTTTTTTATTCTTTATTTTGAAACAGGGTCTCACTAAGTTGTGAAGGGTCTCACTAAGTAGCTAAGGCTGGCTGTGAACCCGTATCCTCCGGTCTCAGACTCCTAAGTACTGGGATTACAAGCGTGCGCCACCACACCCGGCTTATCACCACTCTTCTCTTTCAGTTTCTTCATACAGTTCATACAATTGGAATAATCATATCTATTAGGCTTTTGTAAAAAATAAATGAGATAACTTAATGTATATTAAAACAATCAGCAGGATACCTGTGATTCAATACTACTTATCCCCATTTCCTTTCTCTTACCTTCCTACCCCTTTTCCTTGAGAAACATGGAAGAATTATGGCAGAATGAGGTCTCCTGTTGGTTTATAATCAGTGATTCTTGAATCATTTAGAGTCAGAGCCAAAGGTGCTTAACGTTACGTGCTCAAACATTATTGCATGTTTAAACATTAACTAAAGGGTTTTTATTTGTATGGGTCATGTCTACTGATGTTTGCCATAAAAGAAATTAAAATTGAGAAAAATTTTCAATATTTATTTAAAAATAATGAACCTATTATATAACATATTTATGAGAGATGACTATTTTTCATAACAAAAAACACATAATGAGAAGTGCTATTTTTGAAATCCTCTTTTTTTCTTTTTGTTTGTTTGTTATTGGTGGCACTAGGAATTGAACTCACTAGCATTCTACCTCCGGGCTACACCCCCAACCCTTTTTATGTTTTCGTCTGGAAACAGGGTCTCACTAGGTTGCTAAGAGTCTCCTCGAACCTCTGATCCTCCTGTCTGGGCCTGATTACAGGCATGTACCACCACACCCAGATAAAAACCTCTTTAATGTCTGACTTAGTAGAAGACAGATGAATTCTTATATCTGTTTCTCTATTCACTCTCTTGTGATACATTGTCTTCATTGATAAATATGAAAAAATTGCCCTCAACCAGATATGCAATTGTAAAAGGAAGGACTCTTTTAATATCTTTTTAAGATAATGATGTATATTCGTCTTTGGTGCTACACCAACACTCAATAAGATGTAGTTTCTTAAAGATTAGTTGCTGCATGCAATCTGAAACACATTGCACACTCTTATGAAGATCCATTGGTCTGTCTTGTACTTTGAATGGATCCTTTTATTCATGAATGATTTTGTAACTTCATGCATTGGTCATTTATAAAATACTGTTTCAGAGCTATGCACATCATCCAAATGTTGACACATTTCATTATATATAATAAAAATTTCATATCCATTATTATTACTATCAATCTGATCAGAAAAGTTTTTAAGAATTGAAAAACTATCTAGCTTATCAGGGAAAATTCAAGTTTCCCCAAATTCTAACTTTAACAAGGAAGCTCGGTTTTTATCATTAGCAACAAATACCATCAGTTGTTTTCCTTGGACTGTCAGCCTTACTTTGTTCATTTTCAAGAAAATATTCTCCAGATACCCAAATCTAAATAATCATATTTTGTCTATCAGTCTTATAGGTAAAAGTGGTCTTCCATTTAAAAAGTGGATATTTTAGCTGTAAACTCAATCAAGTGCACAACTACTTTTCCTCCAAGTGCTTTATATGTGCCTTCATTTCATCACTCAGAATATTAAACAGGAGCTGAGACTTAATAAAGTAATTTTTTACTGCTTCATTGACTGGCTTTTAAGTGAAGCTGGCTTTTTTCCCTGTATGTCGCAGTAACGAATATGAATATTAGTATAGTTTTATATCACTGCCTTCATGCGTGCTAAGTTGCAGGAAGTTTTGTCTTCCATTGCTTTTTAACTGTTAATGCAAATGCCAGCAAAATGAAAGAGTCAGTGTCTTATTATAATGAAGTAGTTTGGACTTTGTGGACCCACTGAAAAGTCCCCAACTGTGTGGACTATATTTCTAGAACCACTGGTTTACACCTCTTTTCTGGAGTTGAACATGGAAACAATGAAAGAAAGCAGCTCATAAGACTAGAATAAGAACCGTATTTCTGTTGATGTATTAGCTAATGCAAAACTAGACCAGTCACACGAGTCATTATGTAAACTGACAGAGCACTAGAACAAGGTAGAACTGGTTCGTTGAGGCATTTGGATCTATCCAGTTTTTACTCTTCTTATTTGAACTCAGGTAGCACAGTGTGTAGAATGCTCCACCTGCTCCTCCATTCCCATTCTTTATTGAAACTATGATGTCACTCCACACCAACCAGGCCAGTGGAATTTAAGGACTTAGAATTTATTTTCTACTGCTCCATTCCCAACAGTAGAAGGCTCTGGGGATCACATGCCAGCATCATTTGGGGTTTTAGCAGCTACAACTTTCATTCCCATTTTTTTTTCTCTCTAAAATAGGTAGTCTCTTGCTTCCTGAGAGAGCCCAAATACTAAGCCTGCTTTCCATCTGGGGTCTAATTTACTACCATATTCTACTGATCCTTTACTGGTGTTGTCTCCCTGTTTGAAGTTTACTTTGCCTTCAGTAGACTGTGTAGTGGTTAGGAACTGGGTGCTGGTGTCTGGCAGGGTGTGGCTAAAGTTGAGGCACTATGACCTCAGGTGAATTCCTCAACCAATGGATTAGATTGACCAGGACTCTATGTGACTGATTATGAAGCTTAACCTCTCCCTGAGCTCCTGCAACTCCTACCCACTTCTTCAGAAGACAGAGTAATTTAAGGACTTTTGTCTCCAATTCCTTCTTTCCTAGTTGGGGCCCTTGTGTATCCATTTGTCAAATTAGAAATAGTTGTTTGTTTATTTGTAAAATCCTCACAGTAGGCTCGAGTATTACCCTGACTTTACAGATATGTAAAATTAGGCTTAGAGGTGTCATCATAGTTGTATACCTAAAAAGAGGAACTAGACCAAGATTTGAGCCCAAGTGTGACTGAAAACCTTGTGTTTTCCCCACTGTACTACATTGCCAATAACGAATATTTCCTACAAATCATTCCCGTGTGTGTGTGTGTGTGTGTGTGTGTGTGTCTTTCTGTCTCTCGGAATCTTTCTTAGTTGGCAAGGCAATTGCTGTGGTAAAAGACAGTATTTATTACAATACAATGGTTAAATCAAAGACTGTTGTTGGAGGGTTGCAATTTGTAGATATATTCAAATCTGGGACCCACATTTTTCTCTCCCCAGGAGTAAGAAACTTCCTTGCAAATTTTTTTTTGCCCAAGTCCCAAACTGTCCCTCTGAGCTGCTATGTGAGCTGCTTGATAGCAAAGGGGTTTGAAGTTTATTGCAAGTGGAGATGAGGGAATGCTTGTAGCTATTTTACACAGTTGACTCTAAAGTGTTTTGTTTAATGCAGGTGACTTTTGTTTTTAATTTTAATCCCACCCTTATTTCATTTTGTCTTTTTTTTTTTTTGCGGTACCGGGGATTGAACGCAGGGGCGTTCTACCTCCGCGCTACGCCCCCGGCCCTATTTTTTATACTTTATTTTGAAACCGGGTCTCATGAAGTTGTGGAGGGCCTCACTAAGGGGAGAGAGAGAG
>PVJS01024930.1:0-28282 GCA_004027185.1 Glis glis
AGAGAGAGAGAGAGAGAGAGAGAGAGAGAGAGAGTGAGCTGAGGCTGGCTGCGAACCCAGATCCTCCGGTCTCCGCCTCCCAAAGTACTGGGATTACAAGCGTGTGCCACCACGCCCGGCAAGAACCAAATTTTAACTAGTTGTGACTACCATGTGCCAGGCAAAGGAGTACTTTTGCATAGTTTCTCATTTAATTACCCAACTGCCCTCTAACCTAAGAATCTTTTACAGATGAGGAGAAAGAAGGTCAGATATTCTATCTCTCTCCTAATAGTGGTCTTCTAATAAGGTTGGTCAAGTATGGAAAGGGAACACTCAGTTCTAGAACAAATTTAATTATATTCTACTGCAGTAAACAGAGGTCATCAAAGACTAACACGAGAGCAGAGATACATTGGAGATAGTGAGAGCAACAGAGGAGATGGAGAATGCTTCTTCCGTCTGTCCAGTCCCAGTAACAGAGTGGAAATCTGCCTGTCCTCTTCCCCTTCCTGAAGACAACGAGCAGCCGTGGCCCCATCAGCTCTGCACTAAACCCTAGTGGCTCTTTCTGGAATCCAATCCACTGCCTCAAACTACATATTGACCTGTCTTGACCTTTACCTGGGATGGTTGTGTCCCTGCTTTGAGAAAGTCTTTACGGATTCCCCTCCTATGCATGTGTGTGACCTTCCTGTGCAGTCTTGTCTTAGCACCCACATGTATTCCCTGAACATCGTACATCCAATGAGCTACTAGCATTACATGAATTTCTAAAGTAGCTCACAGAATTCCAAGAAAATGGGTTGAATTAATATTGATAGGAAAAGCAGTAGTTCCAGAATGGCCAGAATGATCCATGAAAAGCCCTCCATGGACTCCCTTGGCCCAGCATCCTTCATCAATACAGATTTATCATGCTCTCTCTGTCTACCTCCCCAGCAGTAGCCAGCCTTCCTTCCTTCTTTCCTTCCTGTCTTTCTTTTCTTTTTGTACTAGGGGTTGAACCCACAGGCATTCTACCTCCGAGCTATACTTCCAACCCTATTTTATTTATTATTTACAAACAGGGTCTCACTAAGTTGCTGAGAGTCTCACTAAGTTGCTGAGGCTGTCCTCGAACCTGCAATCCTCCTGTCTCAGCATCCCAAGTACTGGGATCGTAGGCATTCGCCACCATGCCTGGCTCCCAGCAGTGTCCTTTCTCAAGTCATCATTATCCGTTTCCTGTATGTGCCTAGCCGTGAATTCTGAAGCTGACCAACTCTTTGCTGGTCTCCAAACTGACATTGTATTCTCATGTGCTACAGCCTCTCTTTGAAACAGCGCCTCTCCTTCATTTAACTATACATACACAGTCTCATATTTCAAGACAATCTCACCCACCTCTTTTTCTCTAAATCTTCCCTCGCTGATGAGCCTCAGCTCTGCTTTCCTTGGGTTCTCAGAACATGCAGGGTCTATTTTATTATATTTCTTAGCCTCTTAACAAATTTCTATTCTTTCCTTACTATGCACTGGACACTCTCTTAGCTACTGGAACTTTGAGCTGTGTGGGATCTCTGTCCTTCTCAACCTTGTGGTCTGATTCAAGACAGTCCCAGCAAGCAGACAAGCTCCAGAAAAAATGCTTTACCCTCAGCGCAAATCTAGTTTATGAAGGAAGAGTAAACGCAGGAGCCAGAAGAGGAAAGACTAGGAGAAATCTTAATTAGACTGAGTGGGGTGGGACTGGTCAGCCAGAGGGGCTGGCATTTAACCTGTAACCTGAGGGGTAAGCAGGAGTCCCCTGGTAAAGGGGATTATTTGAGGAGATCCCTTTACAGGAGCAACGTATCATAAGCCCTGAAATAAGAAAGATTTGGATGAGTTAGAGGGAAGCAAAGAAGGCCACTGTAACCTCTTCATATTTTTTAAATGACCAATAAAAATTACATATACTTACTGTATGTAACATGATGCTTTGGTCTAAGTACACATTATGTAATAGCTAAATCAGTGTCATGCCTTACCTCACATACTTTTTTTTGTGTGTGATGAAAACACCTAGAATCTACTCTTAACAATTTTCAAGTATAAAAAGCATTGTTATTAAAGAAATTTTTTTTTTTACGGTACTGAGGATTGAACCCAGGAGCATTCTACCTCCGAGCTATACCCCTAGCCCTTTCTACTTTTATTTTTTAAAAATAAAGTCTCACTAAATTGCTGAGGGGTTCACAAGTTGCCGAGGCTGGCCTCAAACCTGTGCTCCTCCTGTCTCTGCCTCCCAAGTACTGGGATTAGAGGTGTGCGCCACCACTCCTGGCTTAAAATGCAGTTATTACATTATATCATTTGCAGGGAAATGGATGGAACTGGAGAACATTGTGCTAAGTGAGATTAGGCAGTCACAAAAAGTGAAAGGGCGAATGTTCTCCATCATATACGGAAGCTAGGGAGAAACTGGGACACAGGAGGGACTCCGGACAAAAGAGGAGAAACCTTAGTGGAGTGAAGGAGGGGACCTAACTGAGGGAGATGGGAGGGGAGGAAGACATGAAGAGGGAAACACCTTAATGGACATGATGCACATGCACAGACTTATCAATGCCTCTCACTGGGTCGTGCATGGAAAGGTGGGGAGAGTGAGGGAATGGTGTGGGAACCGGGGGAAGGCTACTTGAGTGCTGTGTGCATGCATGCCTCTATCATCCTGAACTTCATCAAGATGTATGATTATAATGCACCAATAAAAATGCATTGTTATTAACTATTGTCATGCTAATGTACAGTAGACCTCTCTGACTTGTTCCTTCCATCTCATGAAATTTTGTACCCTTTGATCAACATCTCCCCAACCCACCCCAACCTCTCCCCCTACCCACAGCCCTCTGAGAACCATCATTTTACTCTCTACTTGTACTGTCTGACTTTTAAAAACTACACACACATATTTTATATATAATAGAAATAAAAATACGAACATATGTATTTATATGTAGTGTATTATATGAAACATAAACATATAGAATATGTAATTTTTTAAAGTGAGACAATAGAAGTCTGGGTAGTCAAGCCACACATGGGGAAGCTGTTTCCCCCACTTCTGTTTTCCATCCTCACACTACACACTAAATCCGCCACTAAGTCCTGACAATTCTATTGGCTGAAATGCTCTTTAATCACAGATCATGCTGTCTCCGTTGGATTACTACAAGAACAAGTTTGGTTTTCCCTAAACTATTTTCACACTTAGGGTTGTTGTGAATGTTAAATTAGATAATACATGTTGGACCCTTAGAACAATGTCTTTCATGTACTAAGCGCCCTTTAAGTGTTTCTTATTATCAACATTGCCCTCATCATTGTCTATTTATTTATTTATCTATCTATCTATTTATTTATTTATTTATTTATTTATTTATTTACTTACTTACTTACTTACTTAGTACTGAGGATTGAACCCAGGGGTATTCTACCTCTGAGCTACACCCCAGACCTATTTTATTTTTATTTTCTTTATTTTTTATTTTGTTGGCAGTATCGGGGATTAAACCCAGGGGCATTCTACCTCCAAGCTACACCCCCAGCCCTATTTTTATTCCTTATTTTGAAACAGGGTCTCAGTAAGTTGCGGAGGGCCTCACTAAGTAGTTGAGGCTGGCCGTGAACCCGGATCCTCCGGTCTCAGCCTCCCCAGTACTGGGATTACAAGCGTGCGCTACAACGCCCATCTTTTATTTTTATTTTGAAACATGGTCTCGCTAGGTTGATGAGACTCTCACTATTTGCTGAGGCTGTCCTCGAACCTGCAATCCTCCTGTCTCAGCCTCCCAAGTACCGGGATGACAGGTGTACACCACCACACCTGGCTCATCATCATCTTTCTAAAATAAAATCTCACCAGATAACATCCCAGATATAAACTCTTTGACAGCTCCTAACAGATCCACAGGTAAATTGGTTTTTTAATTGTTTTTTTTTTTTTGGTATGGGGGATTGAACCCAGGGGCATTCTACCTCTGAGCTACACCCCCAGCCCTATTTTTTATTCTTTATTTTGAAACAGGGTCTCACTAACTTGCAGAGGACTTCACTAAGTAGCTGAGGCTAGGCACGAACCTGGATCCTCCGTTCTCAGCTTCCCAAGTACTGGGATTACAAGCGTGTGCCACCACGCCTGGCTAAATTTTAACTCTCTAAGTGAAAATTCCTACCAAAGTACTTGCTATTCCAAATGGCGACACACCGTTTCATGCCTCCCGATGTTTACATGCATTTCCCTAAAATTTATTTTTATTATTTGTCTACACACTATTCAATATTTCATGGAAGCATAACTTTGTCTGGGAAGCTGATGACCTGCAAATCTAATTCATAATTCTTCTCCATGTGCTCTCACAGTGAGACAATGTCTGTCTGTCTGTCTGTCTGTCTGTCTCATAACCCCCACCCTGGCCTCCTGCATTCTGAGCTTCCTCTGTCTTCTCCATCACTGGTTAAATTGCTTCAGACGGGGACTGTCAATTATTTGAGCTTGCATAGCCCGAATAGAACACAATTTATGACAGAAACTAGGACCCGAGTTAATGCTTGGCAATAAGATATACATCAATGCTGCTTCTGGTCCTGCCCCGGCGGATGCGCTCTCAGATGGGCCCTTTGCTGTTTCCTCTGTGAATCTCACAGGCACCTGCCAGCCCGCTGCTCTGCACACCTCAGCATCTACTACTGCTTCCAGCCAAGGGGTAGGGGCAGGAACCACAGGGGAAGATCCTGGGAAGGATTTGCAGGTCCTTTCTGCTGACCGTGTGCAAGAGTGTCCCTAGAGGCCGAGTGACCTCACTGAGGGAGTCTCCAGTGGAAAATCATCTAGTTCCCCGAGTCTACGCCATGATTTATTATCTGGCAAAAGAGACTTGAGGTCCGTTTCCCCTGGGATCTCAGGGGCTAATTGAGAAGCAAGGTAGTAATGGTTCCCTAGGGTGCTGCTGGGTGGTACGGTTACGGAGCGTTCGCCTGGGTGCTAATGCTCATTACCTGGGCAGAGCATGTTAATAACTGCCTTACACAGAGGCACCAGGGCCGCTCTTCTGAAGAGTGAAGTGTTAAGTCTCTTGTCACTGGTTTGAGAAAAAATTAAGAGAGCGGGGGGGCAGGGAGAAGATGAGTTATATGCCGAGAATGTGTTAGCCATTGCAAATTACCTAGGCATCTTCCTAAAGGCTCTGGGCTATGATTAGAAGACAGGACAACTGCATTCTTCAGTACCCCAAGATTCATGTTTTGGGGAATGAGAAACTTGTTCTCTTTCTTTTCTTTTCTTTTGGTACTGGGGACTGAACCAGGCGCTTTCTACTTTTGAGCTGCTCTTTTTAGGTATTATTTTGAAACAGGGTCTTGCCGGGTTGCTGAGGGCCACACCAAGTTGCTGAGGCTGTCCTCGAACCTGCGATCCTTCTGTCTCAGCCTCCCAAGTACTGGGATTACAGGTGTGTGCTACCACGCCCTGCAGAACTTGTTCATTTTTGAGAGGAAGAAAGGAAAGGAGGGAGGAAGGAAAAAAAGTAAGTAAGTAAGTAAGTTAGTTTTTAATTAGGGTTTCGTATAGTATAAACATAGCTATGTTTTTTTTTAATTTATGCTATCCATTAATCCTCATAATATCCCAAATTTTAGGAAAGAAAACTAAGATTCAGGAAGATTAAATTAGTTGATTAAAATGCTGAAATCTGAATGTGAATTGACGTCTTTTTTACCCCATATCTAGTGCTTTCTTCAGAACATGAATCTTTATCTTTCTCCCCTTTCTCCTGGAATTACCTTTACCAGCCACAAGAGGAACACCTGCAAACCAGTCGCAGTGGTTTATTCGTGTATTCAGTTGTCTAATCTTGATTATTTTTTCACACCGACTTTGGCTATTTGCTGTTTTCTAGGAACCCTGATGCTGGGGGTCAGTGAGGTGCATCGGAACACTCGGCGCTTGGCGCAGAACCTGGGTCCAATAGACAGCCACTGAGCATGGCTGGGACTCAGTGGGTACCCAACAAAGCTTTTGTGAAATTGGAAGAGTGCTTGGGAACCTGACCGGGGAGAAAATAGTTTGACAGAGCAGAGGATCTGCCCCAACACAGGCCAGGGTACTGCTGGTATAGGGCATGGCTCACTACACACTCAGGGGACCACATGAAGTTCCACACTGGCAAAACATGTCAGATCAAGGAGCAGGGAGAGGTGAATGTGGAGTGTCCTAAGAAGCCGAATTAGCAACAGTCTGTTCTTTTCTCTTTTGCCAAGGGATTGGCAACTGCATAAAGTTTTCAGGGATCATAACAGGAGTTTGAGTTACAAGGTACTTGGTTAGAAGGTACTTGGTTAGGAGGTACTTGATTAGAAGGTACTTGGTTGGAAGGTACTTGGTTAGAAGGTACTTGATGAGGAGGTACTCAGTACATTGCAATGTCCCCTGGATTACCACTTTTCAGTTAAACTGTTTAACTGTTCAGTTAAAGTGTTTATTCAGACCATTTGCACACTTTTAAATGTATTACCTGTTAATTTTGGGGTTTTTGCCATTTTTCTTTTTCTTTTTTATCGGCGCATTGTGATTAGACATTATAATGACGTTCAGAGTGACGGAGACGTGCACACGGACCTTGGCGTGTTTCCCTCCAGACCCCACCCCGCTCCCTTCCTCTCCCCATATACAACATTAAAATTACTATTGATAACTTCATATATGAACACAGGATTATGTGAAGTGTTTCTTTTATCACCTTCCCACTTCCCTGCCTAAATCTCTTCTGATATTCTGCTAGTATCGCCCCCTATTTATTTGAAATCTCCCCCCCCCCCAAATTCTCTCTGACTTTCACATTTGAGTGAAAACATATGGGCCTTTACTTTCCGGGACTGGCTAATCTCACTTCTCACAATATTTCTGAGTGGGTTTAATAATATTCTCACTTAGCATGATATTCTCTGGTGGGTCACAGTGGGCTTCAACACCCACTCTGCCATTTCTTTTCCCGTCTCCTCCCGCCTTCTCGAGCTGTTCCAGGTCCACAGGGCCAGGCCTCCCTGCATCCCTGCTGCCGGGATAACTCTGTAAAACACTCCAGTCGCCTCCCAGATCAACAGGAGTGGAGGCTAAAACACATCCGTGCCTTCCTGTCATGCGTGGGTCTATCCTCTCTAACTTCTCCCCTTGGCCCCAAGACCGAGGGGGGAATAGAGTGTCACAGAATACTCGTTTGTCTTTTCAGAAACACGGATTCTCTTCAGAGTCTATACTTCTACCTCTAGAGGAGAATTTCCCATGACAAAAGCACCCTACGCTAGAATCACGGAGCCCAAAGAGGTAAAGAGAGCTCGTCCTCCAGTGAAATGCTTCCAATGTCCATACGGTCATCCATGGCAAACACTATTGTCCTTAAACCCAATGCTATTAACCTTGTGTAGGACCTCCAGATTTTCCTTACCACAAATGCATCTTTTTGCATAAGTTTGCTATAGTTGGGTAAATTTAAAATAAAACAGAATTATTGAAATAAATTGGATGGATATATTCAAGGAGCTCAATATATTTTGTTGATTTTTTTTCTTTGTGTGTGTGTGTGTGTGTGGCACCGGGGATTGAACCCAGGGGTGCTCTACCACCGAGCTACACCCCCAGCTCTTTTCATTTTTTAAATTTGAGACAGGTTCTTGCTAAGCTGCCAAGGCTGGCCCCAAACTTGCAATCCTCCTGCCTCAGTCTCCCAAGTAGCTGGGATTATAGGTGTGTGCCACTGTACCCAGCTTGCTGAATTTCTTTGCATAAACTTTCAACCAATTCATAATATTACTAGTTAATATTTTTGTTGCTAGTCGTGTGTGTGTGTGTGTGTGTGTGTGTGTGTGTGTGTGTGACTAAGGGATAGAACCCAGGGACATTCTACCTCTGAGCTACATCCCCAGGCCTATTTTTATTTTTATTTTGAAACAGGGTCTCACTGGGTTGATGAGTCTCACTATTTGCTGATGCTGTCCTCAAACCTGTGATCCTCCTGTCTTAGTCTCTCAAGTACTGGGATTACAAGCATGTGCCACCACGCCCGGTGCTGTTGCTAGTCATTTAATCACTGCTAATCTGATGAATGTACATGATCTCTTAGTTTAATTTTAAATGAAGTGAAATGAATTTTTATATGTTCGATACATTTTATTCCAACTTTATAGACTATATGTTTATATCCAATTTTTGTTTTAGATGTGATCTTATTTTCCCCATCAGTTTGTAATACATTTGTTATTAATATTAACATCCTAACATTGTCTTTGGTAATTTTCCACTTACTTGCTTCCTAATATTTCCAATTGTTTTTGTTGTAAATAAATGCTTTACTTTATACAGCCAAAATGTTTCTTATTTACTACTCTGATAATGTTTCATTTTGTTTATCTTTTCAGGTTTTCTATTCAGTTATACATTTTTCAAATCCTTTGAATTTTTAATATTGTCTTAACATATAAATCCATGTTTAGCGTTATGAGAGCTTAAAATTTAAGTGGATTTTCATATTTATTCAAGTTGAGTTACTATAGTATGTCAGAAAATGTTAAGACGGCATTGCTTTGAAAATTTTTACTACATTTTTGTTTATATACACAATTAAGGTATAAACGCTCATCTAATCATTGCTTTAAACTTAGCCGTGAATTCTAGTATGTAGAGTATATTTGACATTATTTTCTAGAACTCATTCATTTTCCTGTTTATTTTCCCTTTCACCCAACAAATATTTTACAGTTCTCTAGTGGAGGATCCCTTTTATTTTATTTTATTATTTATTTGTTTGTTTATTTATTTATTGCTATTCTGGGAATTAAACCCAGGGCCTCACAATTGCTAGGCAAGTGCTCTACCACTGAGCTCCAGCCCCGGCTCCTTTTTATTTTATTATCCATGAATGGTTTATTGTGTTAAGATTAGGAAATAGTGTTTGTATCCTTTTTTTTTGTGGTACTGGGGATTGAACCCAGGGACATTCTACCTCTGAGTTACACCCCCAGCCTAATATTTTTTTATCTTTTATTTGGAAATGGTCTCACTAAGTTGCAGAGGGCCTCACTAAGTTGCAGAGGCTGGCTTTGAACCTGCGATCCTCCTGTCTCAGCCTCCCAAGTACTGGGATTACAAGCGTGGACCACCACGCCCGGCTATCCTTTCTGTTTTCTGCCATTGGTTGAAGTTGTTGTGACTTAATGGTTGACATTCATACATATTTCTTGTCCCTTGAAAAGAGCACATCCTCTTTTTTTTGAAATATAAAGTTCAGTATGTACCTGAAAGATAGAATTCACTGGTTTTGCCATTAGGTTTCCTAAATTCTTAGTTGTGTTCCGACCCTCGATCTGTTTTTTTTTTTTTTTTTTTTTGCGGTACTAGGGATTGAACCCAGGGGCGTTCTACCTCCGCGCTACACCCCCGGCCCTATTTTTTATACTTTATTTTGAAACCGTGTCTCACGAAGTTGCGGAGAGCCTCACTAAGTAGAGAGAGAGACACACACACAGGGAGAGAGAGAGAGAGAGAGAGAGAGCGAGCTGAGGCTGGCCGCGAACCCGGATCCTCCGGTCTCCGCCTCCCAAAGTACTGGGATTACAAGCGTGCGCCACCACGCCCGGCCCTCGATCTGTTTTGAACAGAGTGTGTATAGTCATCTGCTCTTCGCGAGCATGCCTACTTCTCCTTTATACAGTCTACAGTATCTTTCCTGTGAAGGGCGCACCTATCTATCTCTGGGGACATAATAGATACCAATCTTACTGTGAATTATAGTTATTACCATTAAAAGTATCTTTTGCTATTTTGATATCTACTTAATGCTCCTGGCCTGAATTTTAAATTGTCAAATATCAAGAATGCAACTTTTGTTGTTTTAGTTTATCTGTATTTGGTATAATTTTCCCTTCTCTAATGTTTAGCCTTTTTGGATTATTTTATTACAGATATGTTATATAGTGCATTGAGTTAAGCTTTGTTGTATTTTTGACTTCTGTTTCCCTTAATCCTTTTCTTTTGTGCATTTACTATTTGGTTTGTCTGTTTTATGTGACAATCACTGAGTCTCATCTATTATATATGCAACAATAAGAATGCTTTGCTTGCTTTGAGCATTTCTCTCTCCCTCTTTTCCTTATTGTTTAAATGCATTAGTTTGTCAAGAACACATGCTTCCCACCTTCCCGTTGATAGACTTTGATGAAATGTCTGTACAAATCCTTTGTCCCCTTTTTAATCCAGCTGGGTGTCACTCTTATTGCCTTAATTGTAAAAGTCATTTATATATTTTGGATACAAATCCCTTGTTAGGTATGTGTTTTACGCCAGGTGTGGTGGCGCATGCCTATAATCCAGTACTTAAGAGGCTGAGACAGGAGGATTGCAGGTTCGAGGACAACCTCAGCAACTTAGTGAGACTTTCAGCAATATAGTGAGACTCTGTATCAAAACAAAAAATAAAAAGGACTGTGGGGGGGGGGACTGTAGCTCAGAGGTAAAATGGCTCTGGGTTCAATCCCCAGTACCAAAAAAAGAAAAAAGATGTAGTTTGCAAATAAAATTTTCTCACCTGTGGTGTGCCTCTTTATTTTCACAATGGCGCATTTTGGTGTTTGTAATTTCTGGGCTTCCAGTTCTGCCCACAGACCCATATGTACAACTGCATGCCAGTTCCGTGTGATCTTGATTACTCTATCTTTAACAGAAGCTTCAAAGTTAGGAAGTATAAAATTTTCCATCTTTGCTCTTCTTTCTGACAATGATTTTATCTATTCTGATTTCTTCCTACTGTAAATTTTATAATCATTTTTATAAGGAAAGCTTGCTATGATTTCACGAGAATTATGTTGAAGCCCGATCTGAGTTTGGAAGGAATTGCCTCTACTTTACTGAGTTTACCTCAGGAGCATGCCTGCTCTTCATCTAGTCATTTGTTCTTTCCCCCAGGGGATGCAAAATCAGAGTGAGGGAGGAGGAACAACATTTGGGGATTTTCTGTGTACACGTCTTGTTCTTCTTTTGCTAAATTTAATACTAAAATTTTTATGATATTGTAAATGGAATTGCTGTCTTCGTTTTACTTTTGGATTGTTTTCTGCTAACTGTGGTAGGCAAGATAGTGAACCCTCAAAGATATCCATGCTCCAACCCCTGGAATCTAAGAACATATGGGGTTATGTAAAAAGGGGGGTTAAGTTTGCAGATGAAATCAGCTGACCTTCAAATAGAGAGGCTGCCCTGCGTCATCCTGGTGAACCCAAGGTAATCATCGAGACTTAAAAGTGGGAGGGAATTAGAGAAAGAGATATGACTTTGTTCCTTGAAGATGGAAGGAGGGCACCATGAACCAACAAATGTGAAGGTTCTCTAGAAACTAGACAAGATAAGTGAATGGCGTATCCCCCCACCCCGGGAACTTCCAGGAAGGAACACAGGCCCATATTTTTCTCTCAGCACCTGAATGTCTTTTGCGTTTCCCCTCTTCTCTCCAGGTGTTGGCGGAAAACCTCACCGCCATCACTGAGTTCTTGCTGATGGGCTTTTCGAGCCTTGGTGAAATCCAGCTGGCTCTCTTTGTGGTCTTCCTCCTCCTGTATCTCGTGATTCTTGGTGGCAATGCCACCATCATCAGCGTCATCCGCCTGGAGCGAAGCCTGCACACGCCCATGTACTTCTTCCTGGGCGTTCTCTCCACTTCGGAAACCTTCTACACCTTCGTCATCCTGCCCAAGATGCTTGTCAATCTCCTGTCCGTGGCCAGGACCATCTCCTTCACCTGCTGCGCCCTTCAAATGTTCTTCTTCCTGGGCTTTGCTATCACCAACTGCCTGCTCTTGGGGGTGATGGGTTACGACCGCTACGCTGCCATCTGTCACCCTCTGCATTACCCCGTCCTTATGAGCTGGCAGGTGTGTGCGAGACTGGCGGCGGCCTGCGGGGTCGGAGGCTTCCTGGCCTCGCTCACGGTGGTCAATTTAGTTTTCAGCCTCCCTTTCTGCAGCGCCAACCGCGTCAACCATTACTTCTGTGACATCTCTCCGGTCCTTCGTCTGGCTTGCACCAACACGGACGCCCACGAATTTGTCATCTTCATCTGCGGGGTCCTCGTCCTCGTGCTCCCCTTCTTCTTCATCTGTATCTCTTACCTCTGCATCCTGAGGACCATCCTGAAGATCCCCTCGGCTGAGGGCAAACGGAAGGCCTTCTCCACCTGCGCCTCCCACCTGACTGTGGTGATCGTTCACTATGGCTGCGCCTCTTTCATCTACCTGAGGCCTTCCGCAAACTACGTGTCCAACAAGGACAGGCTGGTGACGGTGACCTACACCATCATCACTCCGTTGCTAAACCCCATGGTGTACAGCCTCAGAAACAAGGAGGTCCAGTCTGCTCTCAGAAAAGTGTTGGGCAAGAAAGGATCTCTAAAATCATATGAGTAAAATACTACTATATTATTTATTTATTTACTTATTTATTTTATTGGCACTGGGGCTTGATCCCAGGGGCTTCCAATCTCTGAGCTACACCCATAACCCTATTTTATTTTTTTTATCTTGAAATAAGGTCTTGCTGAGTTGCTAAGGGCCTCACTAAATTGCTGAGGCTGGGCCTTGAACCTGTGATCCTCTTGTCTCAGCCTCCCAAGTACTGGGATTACAGGGGTGTGCCACCACGCCCAGCTATATTTTAGATTCCTTAAGAAATGACACCTTCTTTTATCACATGCATATGATATCTGTAACAGGGTCATTGAAACAATAGGACTTTTAAAGATGCACATCACAAAATAATGTTTTTCTTCTTGCCATCCCTTTAAATCCAATCTTAAAGCCGATGTTTTTTAGCTTCTCAGAAGGAACTTCAGAAAGCCTTTCTTTCTTTCTTTCTTTCTTTCTTTCTTTCTTTCTTTCTTTCTTCCTTCCTTCCTTCCTTCCTTCCTTCCTTCTTTCTCTCTCTCTCTCTTTCTTTCTTCCCCTCCCCCTTCCTCCCTCCCTCCCTCCCTCCTCCTCCTTCCTTCCTTCCTTCCTTCCTTCCTTCCTTCCTTCTCCTCTCTCTCTCTCTCTCTCTCTCTCTCTCTCTCTCTCTTTCTTTCTTGTACTGGAATTGAACCTAGGAACATTCTACCTCTGAGCTACACCCCCAGCTCTTTTTTTAATTTTGAAACAGGGTCTCTTGCTGAGGCTGGCCTCAAACCTGAGATCCTCTTGTCTCAGCCTCCCAAGTACTGGAATTACAGGCATGTGCCATGGCACCCGGCTAAGTTTCCCAAATTTAAACACCCAGTCCACTGTCATAACTAAAAGTCTAAATTTAATTTAAAACTAATATTTCTCCCTTTCCTTGGAATTGTCCTCGTTTACATGAGCAGAGACAAAAGAACTTGCTTATAATTTAAGGAGTTTACAGAGTGCCTAAAGTTCACCCATAAATCCAATTCATGAACATGCTTTTCCTGGGCCAAACTTATCTAAACAATTTCACTCTATTTTTCCATATTTTGGAAAATCATTTATACCCTTGTGTCCCAGATTTTATATGTTCTATAATTTATTGGAATGACAAGAGAAATTTGCTGGCCTCCCTGCTGCTATTGTCTATATCTCTGTAATGGGTTTAACTTTCCCTTCAATACTGGACTTCC
This sequence comes from Glis glis, assembly GCA_004027185.1. NCBI lineage: Eukaryota > Metazoa > Chordata > Mammalia > Rodentia > Gliridae > Glis > Glis glis. The sequence continues at coordinate 13,653 of PVJS01024930.1, forward strand.
GAACATGCACCATGGGGTAAGCAGAGAAACTGTCTTGGTTGGGATAGAACAGACAATTAACCGGAGTAGTGCTGTTTTATGTCACACTCATTAAAAAAATTAAAAGGCGATGCTGTGTATTCTAGAATTTAAGGTTACTGAATCTCACTATTGTAGACATTAGGACAACTAATGTCCTATACTGCAGAAAGGAGTGCTAATTAAACAGGAAGTTCCAGAAATGGACTTTACTCTCAGCACCTCGGGCAATTTTTATAAAAAGCGGGTGAGTTTTGAGTCCCACACTAGTGCACGGGAGAGTTTCTGTAGCATTCTGACATGGGAGGGGTTTAAACTTTTCTGTCTTTCTTTGTGAATCTAACTCTCTATCTTTGTTCGTTCTGCTGTGTGGGTCTCCCGAGTCAAAGTTATCTTTAAAAAGGGATTGTGATCATAATTAGGAGAATACGACTTCTACAGAAAAGTAGACTGCGGAAGGAAGAATGGCCATATTGGCCGTTGTCATACTTCGAATATCAGTTCGTGAAGGGTCAGCAGAAGCTAGACCTCACTTTGTCACACTGGACACCACGCTTTTACTTGAGGCTGCCAGGGAGTTTCCTCGTGGAGATGACCCTGCGCTGGCCGAGGAACCTGAGTTTGTCATTTGAAAGGCCATTGCCTGCTGTTGTCCAACATATAATTCTGTCCACCATCAAAGTCTCCTTCCCTCTCACCTGTCTCATAAAGCACGTGTATGTCTTACTTTTATTCTGCAAAAGACCATAGGAATTGGAGCCTTACTTCATCTTCTTATTGAGCTCTGACTCGCCCAGGTGATTATATCTGTTTGTTATCACCTCTACCAGGCTGTTAGCAATGCGAGGAGACGTACTTCATCTTATTGACTAATCGGCATGCAGTCAATGAATAATAAATATCTCTTTAGTTTAAAAAATGACTATTCTAGCTGGGCGTAGTGGCACACGCTTGTAATCCCAGTACTTTGGGAGGCAGAGACCGGAGAATCCGGGTTCGCGGCCAGCCTCAGCTCCCCCCCCCCCCCCCCCAGTGAGGCCTTCCGCAACTTCGTGAGACCCGGTTTCAAAAGAAAGTATAAAAAAATAGGGCCGGGGGTGTAGCGCGGAGGTAGAACGCCCCTGTGTTCAATCCCCGGTACCACAAAAAAAAAAAAAAGAAAAAATGACTATTCTACCCAGCTAAGTAGAACAAATGAAGGTTTAGCAATATTTAGGTGTTCTAGAATTTAGTGATTTGGGACAACAATTATTTTGCTCATAAATATCCAGTTTGGGGAGGACTTGTGAGGGTGGCTTATGTCTGACCCATATATTTCAACTGTACTGCTTGACTAGTTGAAGGACCTGCTTCCAAGATGGCTCACTTACATGGCTGGTGAGACTGTACTAGCCATGGCTAGGAGATGAGCTAGAGCTGTAGGCTGTGAGTTGCAACTCCTCTCTATGTAGCCCCTTCCTTCGAGTTCTTTGGAATTTCTCCTGGCATAGGACTGGGTTCAAAGACTAAATGTTCTAAGAGGCAGGAAAGAAGCTGCCAAACTCTAGAGACAAAGGTTTACAAACAAATACAGAATCGCTTTGGGGAAAATCTACTGGTCAAAGTAGTTACCCAGCCTACCTAGGTTCAAGGGCAAGGGGCACATAGATCATCTCTCTAGGCAAGAAGTATGGGACTAAAAGGTGTAACTATCTTTAATCTTCGGTGTACTTAGAAGAAAGATGAAGCCCAAGGATGAACCTTCTCAGCAAAGCATCCTCTGAACTGCTAGCTGCTATCTGAATCTCTGATCTAGCCAAAGAACAAAGACGCCACTAAAGGTTCCTTAGTTAATAACTTGGACTTTTCTTCTACTTCCCATCTCTGGGACTTCTCTGACAGTTCATGTGAGCCTCTCAGAGTGATGTCCACGAGGTTTCTAGCATTTGCCCATTCCCAGCCCAAATGTCTGGACTCATTGTCAAAACCCTGAAATATGGGGGGAGTTGCTAAAATCTATACCAGGATGCTATCACATTTTCCTCCATGACCCCAAATTCCTTTTCCTATTTATTGAACAAATATTTACCAAACGCATGCTATATTCCAGAAACAGGCACATTTCCTATGTGTTTGGAAGATTCGTGCTGCTCACACTCTTCTAATATGCTGTCCTCTATTTCCCTGTCTTCGTTAGCTCTCTTCTAGCTTTTGGAAATAGTAATATGAAATGATTTTAATAGAGACTTTTTAAATACAACTTGAGAATGGAAATCTAGATGCATTGGGTAGTAAAACAAACAAACAAAAACAAAAACAAACCCCAAACCCAAAGATCACTTCTATTGATGTCTGTCTTAACAAATGGTGTCCAGAAACTCCACTTTGTAATGGGTGCCCAGAGAATTCCTAAGAGTTGATCCCCATGATATATTAGAAAGGGCCTTCTCTTTGGCCAATGAATTCTCATAGTGTATTGCCATGGCTCCACTTGCTAATTGGGGAAATTATGGACAAGTATTGGGCACAGGGTGGTAATTAGCTCCCTATGGAGGTGGGAATCTCATTACCAAAGCATCCAGGTAACAGCTAATGTACAAAGGAAAGACCATTGGTGACAGACACTCACTGAGACAATACCTAAACTACCCGAGGAGAACAGGCACAGGTGATATTTTTCTGTGGAGTAATGGTTTTCTTTATGCCAATCTAGGGACTTCCTGGAAGAGGAAACAAAGCTCAGGGGCATCAGCTCAGGGATAATATTGGAAAAATTTTACCTAGAATCCTTCATAGAAATTTCTAGAAAGTGCCTGAGAATGAAGAAATCTGCATGCCATAAGGCACTAGGACTCTGATCTGAAGGAACACACAACACTTTGATTTTTACTTAGGATCTGGTTTTCTTACTGAGATGAGCAGTCATGTTGAGCAATTTATTTGTATGTCAAATTTGAAAATTGTAGCTTTTTCCCATGAGCTGGTTATCCGTCTTCCCCTAGTTATTAGTAGTGTCAAAGGAGACCAGGAAATGGAATGGCAGAGATGATTTTTCAGGAAGAACAGTAGTGGGGGCTTTGCACTAGTCAAATTCATGGTGTATATACTTTATTTTTAAAAAGTTTGGAATAAACTTATAATTCAAAGATACATAAAAATAGGAGTTAAGGTCTTGGTTCTAGTCAGACTTTGAAATTTCATTAAACATTTGTCTAAGCAAAAGAACAAATAATAACCACTTAGTTCAAACTTGAAAAGGACTTCAAACTTGAAAATAAAGTATTTGAAGATTTAAAGTAAAAATGCTTAGTGAGATAATGGAAGGGACCACTTGGAAATCAGATAGCTGCAATTTTAAATACATCTTTTGCTTCTGTGTTTATAAAATGATGTCGGAAAGATGTTTCACCCTAAAGTATTAAAATAGAGGTTCATAGTGTATCCTCAATTATTATTAAAGTAACAAATTTGGAAAATCCCTGAAGTCAGATGCCTCCTACCTGGAAGATTTGGAAAGATTTAAAGGAGAAATTGGGGTTATTGGGTCATTTATCTTTTTCAACAAGTTCCAACGCGCTTAGTCTATACTGGGCGCGACTGCGCGTGTTGGAGATACGGTGTCTGGTGTCTGTCAAGTTGCAATTTGTAGAGTTAAAGGCAGACTTAGAATACTAGCAGCAAAGCAAATAAGATCCTAGTGATTACTAAGGAGACCTAGAGTAAGTAGTGCCTCATGGTTATCAAGGTGTAGAAAAGATTCTATGGGTACAGTTTTTTTTTTAACTGAAAATTGAAAGAAGGCCGTAAAATTGAAAGAAGAAAAACAACAGCAAAACATAAAGCATGGGTTATCTCCAGATACTGGGAATGTTGTGAAAAAGGCATGATTGTTAACATTTTCCTAATGCTAAAGTGCACAGGAAGGAATACGTACAGGTGGTTATGAGTGGAAAGGGAAATTTGAGAAGAGTACAAAGGACCTGGGATATCTTACAGATAACCGAGGGCCATTTAGTTTTATTAAGGTGATAGGATTTGTCCTTTTAAAAGACAACTCTACCGCTATTGTGGAAGATGGTACAGAGTAAGAAAGAGAGAGTGAACCCAGAGAGGTTCATTTATAATGGTCTTGCAATAGTCCAGGCAAGAGCTAATTTCCTACAGAAAAGAAGGAATGGATCCTAGAAGGTTTTTTTTTTTTAAAATACAGATTGGATATGGAGGATGAGAAAAATGGTGAGTTTAAACATGTCTTAGAAATTTACAGTTTGAATGACTACAAGTATTTTGAAACATTTTATTGAGATGCAGCATCGAGATAAAGGCACACACTGGGGCAGGAGGTAAGAGGGGAAAAGAATATCTTGATTAAAATATATAAAGCACCAGCAATAAATAATTACTGCGTCAGAGGCCTTAGGAAAAGCGCGTGAGCTTTCCTATTCAGGAGTTCAGAGACGGGTCCTGGGAATGAGCCCTGCAAGCCAGATGGGACCGGTAACAAGACGAGGCAACTAGGGAATGCTGGGGAAACACTCAATTATTCCAGCAGTGTTTCTGCAGGGAGAATCCAGCCTCGTATCTGATAACAGAGGGGTCATGAAGCTAGTTCTAAGACACTATCAGCAGTTTAAAACCAAATTAGTTTTAGTGGATGGCTGCATAAAGGGAACCGTGCTCTTTCAGGGCAAGTAACACAAACACAGACCCACCAACGTTTCCCTAGATGGGAAATACGTTAAAGGCAGGTGTGCGTGCGTGTCTGGGGGTGAATTCTCAGATGTGGGTGCTGATCCTTATCGATAGCGGTATCAGTAACCAGGACAGGAGTCTGACCATGTGAAATAATGATGAATGGAGATAAAGGCTTTCTGAGGAAGAGATTACTTTAAAAATCGAGTGGAGATTGAATAAGTTTCAAGGAGGGGACCTGGCTTTGAGCCAGTGACTGTGTATATCAGACCAACACTTGTTCCGGATTCATTGCTAAAATCATCAGCAGAAAAATATCTGTTTGGGTGCATGTCTATATTTAGAATAATTGCTGATTAAGTTGCAATCTTTTTTCCTTTCTCTCTCTCCCATGTCTGTTGATTCTCATTCAAACCAGATTGGCATAGCTACTTTTTTTCTTGGTACCCGGGATTAAACCCAGGGGCATTCTACCTCTGAGCTACACCCCCAGCACTTTTTATTTTTTTATTTTTATTCATTTATTTATTTTTATTTATTTTTTTTTTTGCGGTACTGGGGATTGAACGCAGGGGCGTTCTACCTCCGCACTATGCCCCTGGCCCTATTTTTTATCCTTTATTTTGAAACCGGGTCTCACGAAGTTGCAGAGGGCCTCACTAAGTAGAGAGAGCGAGAGAGAGAGAGAGAGAGAGAGCTGAGGCTGGCTGCGAACCCGGATCCCCCGGTCTCCGCCTCCCAAAGTACTGGGATTACAAGCGTGTGCCACCACGCCCAGCCTATTTTTTTATTTTTTAATTTTGAAACAGGGTCTTGCTAAGCTGCTGAGGCTGGCCTTGAACCTGCCATCCTCCTGTCTCAGCCTCCCAAATCCTGCGATCACGGGTGTGCGCCACCATGCCCAGCTGGGCACAGCTACTTGCTGAGGGTAAATCTCTGATTCCCTATTTTGAAGGTCTCTGGAGCAACCTTCATGGCGAATTCCTCCTCCGTCACTGAGTTCCTGCTGCTGGGCTTCTCCAGCCTTGGGGAGCTGCAGCTGGTCCTCTTCGTGGTCTTCCTCTGTCTCTACCTGATCATCTTGAGTGGGAACGTCACCATCATTTCTGTGATCTGCGTGGACCGCAGCCTGCACACACCCATGTACTTCTTCTTAGGCATCCTTTCCACCTCTGAGGTCTTCTACACACTGGTCATCCTGCCCAAGATGCTACTCAACCTGCTGTCGGTCCTCAGGACTCTGTCCTTTGTGAGTTGTGCCACTCAAATGTTCTTCTTCCTGGGCTTTGCTGTCACCAACTGCCTACTCTTGGGGGTGATGGGCTACGATCGTTACGCAGCCATCTGCCAGCCTCTGCGCTACCCCGTCCTCATGAGCTGGAGAGCGTGTGGACAACTGGCAGCAGCGTGTGTTGGGAGTGGCTTCCTCATATCTCTGGTGGGAACGACTCTGGTCTTTAGCCTCCCTTTCTGTCGCTCCAACAAGGTCAACCACTACTTCTGTGACATCTCCCCAGTCATCCGCCTTGCCTGCACTGACACTTACATCAACGAGCTGGTCATCTTCGTCTGTGGGGTCTTGGTGCTTGTGGTACCCTGGACCTTCGTCTGCATCTCCTACGGCTTCATCGTCCACACCATCCTGAGCATCCCGTCGGCGGAAGGCAAGCGGAAAGCCTTCTCCACCTGCGCCTCCCATCTCACCGTGGTCATCATTCACTACGGCTGCGCCTCCTCCGTCTACCTGAGACCCTCGGCCAAGTATACATCAGGCAGAGACAGGCTGGTGACAGTGACCTACACTATCATCACCCCGCTGTTGAACCCTATGGTGTACAGCCTGCGTAACAAAGACGTACAGAGAGCCATTCGGAAGGTGATCGGAAAAACTGGGGTTTCCCTTAAGACTGTATAGTCAGACACTTTTCAACGGGACAAACGTATTTGGGCCTCTTGTGTTAATAGTTATTTAAGAGAGTCGCTAGTCTATTTATCTTGTCTACGTGACGTTGGATGAGTTATTTGACATTTGGGGCATTTATTTATTTATTTATTTATTTAGGTTCTGGGGATGGAACCCAGGGGCATTCTACCTCCAAGCTACACTCCCAACCCTTTTTATTTTTTAATTTGAAACAGGGACTTGCTAAGTTACTGAGGCTGGCCTCCAACCTGTGATCCTCCTGTCTCAGCCTCCCAAGTACTGAGATTACAGGGGTGTACCATCATACCAGGCTGTTTTCCTGTTTAAATGAGGGATAGCAATATTTTCTTCTCAAGGTTTTGTTAAAGATAAAGTAAGATGGAGTATGTGACAATAAAGGACACCTCTCTTTCTCCTTCTCTTTTCCCTCTAGGTTTATAGATTTCTAAAAGGTCTTACCAATCATTATCTTACCAATCATTATCTCTTGCCCTACATTTGCCTTGTTTAGCCAAGATCTATGATTGAAGTCTTTGTTTAAAGTTATGTCTGGCATAAAATGAGGTTTCCAGGCTTGGAGGTGGCTTTGATCTCACAGTATGTCATGACAAGGATCAACATTACCATATGAGTAATTAGATGAACTAAGAATTGATCAATAGTTAGGTCATAACTTTTTTTTGTACTAGGGATTGAACTTAGGGGCATTCTTCCTCCAAGCTACACCTCCAGCTCTTTTTAATTTGAAGCAGGGTCTTGCTAGGTTGCTGAGGGTCTTACTAGGCTGCTGAGCATGGCCTTGGACCTGCGATTCTCCTGTCTCAGTCTTCCAAATACTGGGATCACAGGCATGTGCCAACATATCCAGCAGGCAGGTTATGATTTAAACTATCATTGTACTTTAGATCTAAATTTTTTTTTTTGTGGTACCGGGGATTGAACCCAGGGGCATTCTACCTCCGAGCTACACCCCCGGCCCTATTTTTTATACTTTATTTTGAAACCGAGTCTCACAAAGTTGAGACTCACAAAGTTTCACTAAGTAGCTGAGGCTGGCCGTGAACCCAGATCCTCTGGTCTCTGCCTCCCAAGTACTGGGATTACAAGTGTGCGCCACCACACCTGGCCCTAGATCTAAATTTTAATCTACGGGTTATAGGGATAATTTTCCTTTTTATTTCACAAAGTTTAATTTGTCTGTAGTATAAAATGTGAAAGAAAGCATACATAAAAACAGAAAACCACATAGAATGTAAGACTCATATTAAAAAAAGGCTCTGCTTAGCTGGGCATGGTGGCGCACACCTGGAACCCAAGTACTTGGGAGGCTGAGACAGAAGGATCGCAGATTTGAGACCAGCCTCAGCAACCTGGTGAGACTCTCAGCAACCTAGCAAGACCCTGTTTCAAAACAAAAAATAAAAAGGGCTGCAGGTATAGCACAGAGGTAGAACACCCCTGGGTTCCATCCCCAGTAAAGCACACACACACACACACCCCTCTGCTCATCTCTTTACGGACTTTATTTCATTCCGAGACTCAAAGTCACTTCGGGGCTGCTTTTTCTGACTGGTCCTTTGAGCCACTGATGTAACATGGAAAATGTGCTACATACATGAATGGCAAAGAGCGACCGACTCTCCTGTCCCATCTCAGGGTGGAGATGTCCGCTCAGCCTTCCACAGTGAATTCATTAAGTAGAGGGGACTTCCCAGTTTTAGCTTCATCATCAGCCCGTGTAACTTGAGAGAGATAAAGCTGGTAGTCATCCGGTCCCACCTCTCCCCTGTATAGAAACCCCCTCCTCCGGGTGGGAGCCAGCCCACCCGGACCAAATAGCGACGACTCCCGGAGTGTCTGTTCCTGTTATACTCAGCTCTTGCATCCCTCGTTCCTGCTGGTGTTTAGCTCTGTGATTTCCATCGATTTATCTCAGGTCATAGAGTGAGTCTCATCCAGGTCTGTAGATGTTTGGAACAGGTATGACAATACCTGTCATTTATTTTATTGGCGGGACCTGTATTTCAGCCCCCAAGCACCTTGGGTGTCCTCTAGGTAGGCTGTGGCCTTCCAATATTCCGTTTAATAACAAAGGAAACTGAAGTTCATCTTCGTGAGTGACTTCCATTCCTAGGGTGTGATAGACCCGTGTTCTCCCCTGTCAAGCGAATTTCGATTTTCAAAAGAAAGTGTTTAAAATCACAAATAACGTTTCCCGTGTCTGAAATGACTACCTCTGTCCCTGTTTCTGTCTTGCGTCGCTCTCTGCAGTCACTGGCTCGTTTCCACTCCTGTGGCTCAGTCTCCTGTCTCTACGATGGAGACGTGCCGGCTCCTCCATCACTCATTCTCCCCCAGTAGGTTTTGCCATTCTCTTTTATTAACCAAATACTTTCAGGAATGAAACGTTTGTTTATTACAGATATTTCCTTGCTGGTCTTTAAAAAGAATTTTTAAAATTTATTTCTACTTTTGTTATGTGTCAGTGATACGATGCGATCGACACAGCTCTATTTTTTATAATTTATCAAGTTGTATCCTTAGCTTCTGAATGGTGGCTGGTGAGGACACTTCATTCAGATGAACACTTTGTCTGTGTGCTATAAGTCTTTTTTTTTTTTTTTGCGGTACCGGGGATTGAACGCAGGGGCGTTCTACCTCCGCGCTACGCCCCCGGCCCTATTTTTTATACTTTATTTTGAAACTGGGTCTCACAAAGTTGCGGAGGGCCTCACTAAGGAGAGAGAGAGAGAGAGAGAGAGAGAGCGAGCTGAGGCTGGCCGCGAACCCGGATCCTCCGGTCTCCACCTCCCAAAGTACTGGAATTACAACCATGCGCCACCACGCCCGGCTATAAGTCTTATTTAAATTTTTTTTTGCTTCAATTTAAACTCCTTTAGTTATACTATGTCATGGTTTACTTTGCATGTACGTGACCTATCGTGATTTCAAAGGGCTGAATTAAAAACTTTCACTTCATTGGGTTGAGTGGCTTTATGTTATATTTCTAGCACCATTGACTTGGGAATCATGTCATGGTGTCTTCTTTCTAAAATGCTAAGTAGAAATTTTGTGATTCAACACATAGATTCTAGTCCGAAGCATGCTGACATGGTGGTGGGGCATGGAAACCACAAGAAAGCGCTCATTCGAAAGGGGAATCCAGGAGAACGGCACGCGGGAGGAACTGAGACAATTATAAAAGAAAAACAGGATGACTGACAGGGCTCTATGCACTAAGGAGAGAGAAAGCCAGGGCACACCTGCGAAAAGGGGAGCCCAACAAGAGCAAACCACACAACACACCGCGTGGGAACGAGTTCTTCGCAAGTGGGTCACCCAGAAACACTGGAAAGGGAAGGTTGGTTGGTGTATGAATAAGGAGACTTCCTCCTCCTTTCTACTCCTCCTCCTCCTTCTCCTTCTTCCCTCCTCCTCCAACTCCTTCTCCTCCTCCTTGCCTCCTCCTCCTCCTCCAACTCCTTCTCCTCCTCCTTGCCTCCTCCTCCTCCTCCAACTCTTTCTCCTCCTTTTCCTCTTCTCCTTCTCCTTCTCCTTCTTCCCTCCTCCTCCAACTCCTTCTCCTCCTCCTTCCCTCCTCCTCCTCCAACTCTTTCTCCTCCTTTTCCTCTTCTCCTCCTTTTTCTTCTTTTCTCTCCTCCTCCTCCTCCTCCTCCTCCTCCTCCTCCTCCTCCTCCTCCTCCTCCTCCTCCTCCTCCTCCTCCTCTTCTTCCTCCTCCTCCTCCTCCTCCTCCTTCTCCTCCTCCTCCTCCTCCAGACTGAGCATTCTACCTCTGAGCTACACCCCCATTTTTTCTTTTCTTTCTTTTCCTTTTGAAACTGGATGTCAATGAGTTGATGAGGGTCTCACCAAGTTACTGAGGCTGGCCTCAAACCTTCGATCTTCCTGTCTCAGCCTCCCAAGTACTGGGATTATTGGTGTGCACCATTGCAATTGATAGGAACCCAGGTCTGTATTAGTACATCTCACATTGACTCAGTGAAGGTCAGCCTCCTTCTTCCATTTCATAAAGGCCAACCCTTTAGAAAGATATGATTAAAATGAATTGGTGAAGAGAGACAGTGGATGTTACGTGTTCTCCCCACAAAGTGACAACTGTGTGAGGTAATGTGGGTTAGATCTAAACATTCCACATTGTATACATACTTCAAAACATTATGCTGTACATGACAAATAGATACAACTCTGCTAATTAAGAGTAAGAAAAAGAAAAACTGAGTTACCAGTAAAGTGAAACAAAAAATTTGAACTATTGGGCACTTTGTTCCAAAAGATGTACCCCAGCTGGGTGTGGTGGCACACGCTTGTAATCCCAGTACTTGGGAGGCTGAGACAGGAGGATCACAGGTTCGAGGACAGCCTCAGCAATTTAGCAGGACCCTTCCGTAACTTTCAACTCACTAACTTCTGTTTCAGAATAAAAAACTGAAAAAGGGCTGGTCGCATAGCTCAGAGGTAGAGGTAGAGCACCCCTGGATTCAATCCCCAGTACTAAAAAGAGGGGCACTGCAACCCCTCATTTCCCACAAAAACAACTACTATGACTTCTGATACCATGTCTTGGTATTTGCATGGTTTCAAACTTTATCCCGACAGAGTTACAGAGCACATATTATCTAGTATTATTTTTTGTTATTCTCTCTATATTTCCTTTTTCTGTCTTGACCTTATCCATCCTATTTATGCAGTCTTCTACTCCTCCAAGTTTAGATCTTCATGTATGAAATAATTATCTGTTCATTTCTAACCGCCTTCTGATTCATCCTCTGTGTTCAGAACATTTCTTCCTCCAGTCCCTCAAAGTGAGTCCTTTTCGATTCTGACCTTTGCTCTTGATATATATTTATATAAAATATAAATATATTATATATATTGATTTAATTAAAGTGATATGTTTATCACTTTAATTTTTTTAGCACACTTTGAAACATCGGCTACGGTTTTCATCTCTATTGTTCTTCTGGGCTATTGGCATTTGTGTTCTGGTAAAAGCGCACTCTTGAGAGAGCTTGGTAAATAAATAAATAAATAAATAAATAAATAAATGCACAGGCTGAACCCCTGGGGAATGGAGGCGGGCGTAATGAGCAGAGGAGAGTCCCATCAAGGCCTCCTCCTCGTGGCGGCAGCCTTGGCTGACCCACGGAAGGTCCTGCGGCTGGGATACCCCTCCAACGAACCACGTTTGGGTGCAGTCTGCTCTGGGAAGACTGGTGACTTTGGACAGGTGTCTGTGTTTTTGACAAAATGCCCCAAGAAACTGCAGCTGAAGTCTGCCTAGCAACCACTCCATCCATTGGGGCAGCGGTTTATTTGAAGGCTTATGATGGGGCCGTGCGTCTGGAGTCTCAGTACACAGGCACAGTTATTTCCGACAGAGATGCTCTCCTGATTATGTGTTTCTCATAACAACTTCTATGGGACACGCGCGTGGTGATGTGTTTGTAAATTCATGTTTACATGAGATTGGTTTTTGTAGTGTAGAAAGGGGTTGTGAAAATAGAGCTAGATTTGTAGTCCTGGAGCGCCCCCTGGTGTTGTCATCAGAACATACAACTCTTTAAAAAAAACTTACTGGTGCATTATAATTGCACAGAACAGTGAGATTCAAACATACCTGCACATAGTGCTTGGTGTGCCTCTCTCCACATCCCTCCCTCCCCATCAGTGCGATTGCCAGTGATATGCTCATGTGTGGACAGAGTTAATTGAAATGTCTCCTCCATTAAGCCCCTCCCACCCACACCTCCCACCTCCAATCCCCTTCCAGGATTCTGCTGGTCTCACTCTTCCTTGATCTGAAGTCCCTTCTGTCTCCTGGTTTCTGATTGGAGCCTCTCCATGCTCCTCATTGTGGTCGGTCCCATACTGACCAATCGCATTCTGACTACCACTGGCAGTTGTTTTCTGTTGTTCAGGCTGTGCATCTAAGACTAGTTCTTCCCGTTTTAATAAGATTATTTTTTAAAAAAATATTAAATTCTATTAATTATTTATACCTACTAAATTAAATGTTTGGAAAATAGATGGCTTGCAAATAATCCCTTCAAGTGCATGATTGCATGATTTCTTCTTTTTTCTTTTTCTTTTTCTTTTTTGAGATAGGGTCTCACTAAATTGCTTAAGCTGGCCTTTCACTTGCAATCCTCCTGCCTCAGCCTCTCCAGTAGCTGACTAAATAGTCTTTTAATGAGAATGAACTTTTAAAAATGGATTAAATTCAATTTATAAGGTTTTTTTCATTTTATATTTAGTGCTTTCTGCGTCTTTTCTGAGAAACATTTTCCTAAACCACAGTTAAACTTTTCTTTAAGCCGGGCGTGGTGGCGCACGCTTGTAATCTCAGTACTTGGGAGGCTGAGACCGGAGGATCCGGGTTCGTGGCCAGCCTCAGCTACTTAGTGAGGCCCTCCGCAACTTCGTGAGACCCTGTTTCAAAATAAAGTATAGAAAATAGGGCCGGGGGTGTAGTGCGGAGGTAGAATGCCCCTGGGTTCAATCCCCGGTACCATGCAAAAAACAAAAAAAAACTTTTCTTTATATTTGCTTCAAGAAGATTCCTACCATTTGGTCTGCTGCGCGGTGTGAAAGTCCTTTGTTTATATTTTATCTTTTAAGCAAACATATTGAGACATAGTTATATGCAATAAAAGGCACCATTAAAATAGTTTATTTTTTACTTTTAGGGGGATTGAGCCCAAGGACAATCTACCTCAGAGCTACATCCCCAGCCCTTCTTATTTTTCCTTTTGAAACAGGGTTCCACTGAGTTGCTGAGGCTGGCCTTGGACCTGTGATCCTCTTGTCTCAGCCTCCCAAGTACTGGGATGACAGGCGTGTGCCATGGTGCCCAACTAACATGTCACCTTTATAGGGATATAAATTCCTTTATGAGAACTTTGGAATCCAGTTCAGAGGCGCAGCAGGCCAGATGAGCACAAAACTGAGAATTGTCAATGTTGTGTGAGAAAGGTAACTTTGTTTTGCCCATAGCCCCCCACGCAAGCTGGTGCAGGGATTTAAACATATTTTCATATTTTAAGCATATTGGAAATTGTTATCATTGCTATTTCAAAATCATAACCTACTAATTTAACACTGAGTTATATCACATTATGTCTCCAATGACCACTTTCTTCTCTAGAACAGGACGTGTTTTCCTCCGCACTCTGTGGCCCAGGCAAGGTTAACCATCAGGCCCGGTGCGGTGGCGCACGCCTGTAACCCCAGTCCTTGGGGACTCGCGGGGGCTGAGACGGTGCAGATTGCCCCGGCGGAGGTGGGAGTGGGGTCTGCTGTGGGACGCAGTAGACACGTGATAAGCAGACGGTCCCTGGCGACATTTGGGTGGGACAGACTTGCAGCCCGCGGGTCGCAGCGCCCTTATAGAGTCCCTGGGGATCGCCACAGGACATACAGCTGTGGTACCTGGGGAATATTGGACCAAACCAGCCCTCTCTGTGGAAAACGTGGAGTTCCGTTCCATGTTTGCACAGAATCGGGTCAAAGCAACACCCGATGCTTCTGTAGGCAAAAAGAAACACAAGCCCAGGGCCCCCTGTTGGTGACACCTGCCATAGGTGTAGACAGAGAGAGACATAGGGACAGCCCAAGTGGAGACCTCAGAGACCCACGCTTGCAGTGAGGGGGCAATAGCGGCACTGGTCGCTTGCACAGGTAGTGAGAGGCACCAGGCAAGGGTCCCAATCACTGAAGGAGACCAAGAATTGGGCCTGCAAATGGACATTATACCAAGCAAGTGAGAATAACCATTCAGTAAAGGCTATTCACCTTTAAGGCTCACCTAGTAGCAACTATCTACCTCCAGGATAAGAAACTATAATGGGAGAGAGATTAGACATAGGAAACCTACAGAGTGAGAGAGAGAGAGAGAGAGAGAGAGAGAGAGCTACCAAAAGCAACAAAGGTATAAACATAAGAAACCTGAAATCATGAAAAGGAAGAATAGCAAAGAAACAATGAGCTCCCACAACC